>PDGT01000118.1:340873-472097 GCA_003671415.1 Megathymus violae | reverse complement strand
TTCAGCCGAACCTGTATATGAAAGATTTTTTGATTTGTCGATTACTATACTTATTTTTCTCTTTTTTTTTTTGTCTCAACTTCATAATCATTATATAAGCCCGTTATCACCCACTGCTAGGTATAGGCCTCCCTTAATTTTTGTCAGTCTCCTCGATTTCGAGCTTTTCGTATCCATGTATTCCCAGCGACTTTGACGATGTTCATCGACCCATCGCGCTTATGGTCGCCCACGACTTCTTTACTTGACCTTGGCCACCAATCGGTCAGGGCTTTACTCCACGTCTGGCCGGGTGTCCTGCCCAATTCCACTTTAGATTCATCGCTCTGTCCCCGACGTCGTAGACTTTTGTTACACACTCGATAATAGATTGATTCCGAGCATGGCCCCTTAGTGAGCGTCCATGTTTCGGCGCCATACATTATAGTTGGCAGAACACACTGGTGAAAAATACGTGTCTTCAGGCTTTGTGGGATTTCTTCTCATCGGAAGATATCTTCCAACTTTCCAAAAAGCGTCCCATCCAAGCTGGATCCGTCTTAGAATTTCCTTGTCCGAATGCTCCTTAAACATAGTTATTTTAAATTAATAGTTATAAATAAAATGTCATATAACTTAAGGACACTAGCGGACAATGTCACTATTTTAACAATAATTACTAATAACACGTGTAAGGGTTGAAACACAAGTGGGGCTCGCCATAGTCTCTGTCCCTTATCTAGGCTCCGTTTTAGAACGTTACAGCGACGGTGCTGCCATCACTCTGGTCAAGTGTCGCGTTCCGATTAGCAACCGTATTCATGACACTCTCCGACATTAGACTATTGCACGTGCATTGCAACACCCAACCTCCCACAAAGGAAACATGTACTTACATGGAACCATATGCCATTATCACCTGGTCGATTCGCGGATTGTTGGATAGTAGATTGATGCTAATTTACTAACTATAGATTTCCACAAACTGTTTTAAGTACAATAATGTAGTAATTTCTAAGTTTTCGGTGTTTATGGTTTTTTTTGTATATTACTGTTATTCATCACGGACGTCAATTGAATGGCTAGCAGAAACTGGGCTGACAAATACAAAACAATATTGAGGATGACGTTTTTGTCGAAGTAAACACAACTTAACTTTTCAAGTTTGTTTAAATAATATATCACCCAAATGCATCCGAATTTAACGAATTACTTTTTCTGAATTTGTGACATACTTTGCAGCTCATTAATAGAGAATACTTTTGTTGGAATTTGTGCATGAATTTTTATTTTTACCATATTGGTGTATATTTTCTGGGCCAATCGGAGAATTCATAATTCCAAGTAACATTAGCCTTTGTCAAATGCATAATGTTCTATTATGAGCATTAAACGATTTTACAAAAAAAAAAGATCTATATAGGTATAATAAAAGTATGTGGGCATAATATAATGACAGTGAATAAATGCATAGACGGACCTTATTTATTCAGTCTGAAACACGAATGACGCAAATAATCTTATATTAAATTCACCAAAAAACAACTTCGTGTTTTATTTTCATACATGGGTTCACTCAATATGCCCATATTTGAATCGATATAAAATGTAATGAGAAAGTATTTGCGTCGCAATAAACAACACGTGTACCTATAGAAAACTTTAGGACCCCCGTAGCCAGGCAGGCAGGGCCACTGCCGAGCGGGCGATACCGGTTCGATGTTTGGTCTCCGGTCATGGGTGTTCGTGATGTCATATTTGTGTGCGTCGACGCCACTCGCGAGTCTCGCAACACGGGGAATCCTAGTGCGGTGATGTAACTGTGTCTTATGTTAACACTAGCTAAGTATACTTTTTGGGTGTTATAATCTAACAAAGTGATATAAACCTCGGACAACACTACACTGACGTATCAACGAGAGTGGCTTTTACCACTGCTGGAGGGTATATAAGTCAGGTCATTTTTATACCACAGACGCAATCATGGGCCTAGTTTTAGAGAATTTATACTACTTATAAGACTGCCAGACTTTGTTTTCAATATATATAAATAAGTGTCATATATTTTTTATTATTTGTTTACAAATTCTATAACCCAGAATCGAGAGCAAAATATTTCTTCGTAAGCACATCTTCAGCCGTCCAATCCAACGCCTCAGTTTTATATAATTAACAGTGTCGTTGCCTGACGATTGGAGTACGCCAATAGGGGTATGATGAGTGTATTAACATAATCCATAACTGTTCTCGACTCAAGTAACTTCTCTTTCTCCGGAATGGAAAACGCTATAAGTGCGCCATGCTGACCAAGTGTGGTTTGAGAAATTGGTAATACCTTTAAGAAGATTATGGAAAAGTTTCAGTGTAACGAAACATAATTGTGTGTTTGCCGAGTTCCCGATCTAGGGAGTAAGGTTCACATTACCAAAACCATACATCGTCCGTTGTACTGAACGATACCGGTATGTGGTATATCGACGCTGGCCATTGCCTACCCGCTGCGCACTGTAGTGCCGGGGAATCGTCGACTTGTCTACACTGCGCCATGCATCGATTACCACCTTCCGACCGTGTTCACCAGGAGAGTATTACGTTGCGGAGTGGACACAGACCCCACGACCTTATACTTTCTATGAATGTGCCGCGCTGAGCTGGCGGTTTGGAAATAAATCGTAATTAATAACAGCGCCTAGGTTTCATTCCGCACCTTTGTTTTGATTGTGACTAGAAGCAAAAGCTTAGCGGCGCATCAGTACAGGTTTCTTCACGATTTTTTTAAAATTCTCATTTAATTATAAATAAGCACGTAATTTTAAAAATAAAAACTGCGTGCAGGAATCAAACTGGAATCTCTAGAGTGGCACGCAGGCACACGAATGCTTTACGGATTTATTACGGAATTGTAAAAAACTAAATTTTGTGAATACTTATATTGATAAACTTTTTTCGGTTCCATTCCCTTGTTTTATCTTAGTCTGACGTTCTGAATATTTAAAATGTTATTCAGGCGAAGATTTTTTAAATTTGAATTTCAAATACATTTTATAGGCATGTGAGATAAAAATTTACATAATAATATGTGCATACGTTTTGTGTAGAATAATATGGTTAAATACAATCGTCTATAAACATTTGTTTCAGTTTTTACCGTTTTCGTTACAAGGATTAAAAAGAGTTTAATAGATTTAATGTAGTAATTGGTCTTATTAGACATTTTTTATTTTTTCTCTTGTCACACACATCCCCATAAAATAGATCTACCAAATCTAATGTTAAAGATTTTCTATATAAATCAAGCTATCGAGTTTATTCATGTGATCAGAATTTAAATTATTCAATATCCACTTGAAATTGCGTCTATCAATCGAACTCATTAAATTTGATTGTCGATTACGAATGTTCAAAATATTGTTCAAAACGTTTTGTCCTATACAGACGCTGTATTCTCGAGTTCGTCGGAGTCGCTGCGGAGCGGAGTGAGCATCGCCAGCGGCTACACCAAGCGTTTGTCAGCCTTTCGCAAGACGCTAGCTACCAAAGTGCAGGAGAGTGCTGTGAGTTACCACCCTTTGCAGCACTAACGATCAGACGGACCACCTGATGGTGGATAGTTACCGCCGTCAATTCATATATAACCCACAGTGCACGAGTATCGTCGAGATTAAGTGGTTACAGAGCCCAGTGATAGTAAAAATTATACATGAATGATGAGTGAATTTACTATCCGTTTAAACCGTCTCTGCTCTCCTCCAAAACTCAAACCAAGCACCGAGACTATTTCGTCTCGACGGACGTCAGCGGTGCAGCACTGTAAAAGTGTAAAAGATTTTGTTAGGCTAGGGCGTGATCATACAATGACAAGGAGAAAAGAAGCGAACGTGGAAAATAATAGTTGACATTTAAATATTTATCTATATTCATTCACTGTAGTTATAATTAATATATTCATTTTAAAATATAATGTAATATAATCGTTGATAACTCGGTGACTTCGAGATGCAGTGGAATTTTGATGGTTGTTATGTCCATTGTGTGAGAAAATGAAATATATTTATATCAACTATTCTTTTTCCACGCTCCATCTCTTCTAGTTAATGTAACAGACGTGAAAGTCGCCGAGGTTAATCACGATGCTTCGGATAGACTTTTAGATCATTTTCATTGAGGTCACGAGCAAAGCAACGAAATATGATAATATTAAGTGCAATACCGATATCGGAACACATGTATGAATGTAAGTAATGCGTTTTGTCATATTTGTTACAGTTGATCGACGATATCCCGGAAGTAGGTAAGATAACGAGCCGGTTTAGTTTTAATACTTTTTTTTGGCAAGTACCTAATTTGTTTAAATTATTATCCCGAAGGGAGCGTTCGCAATAGTCTCGACTGTGTTTCAGCAGTGTGTATCACGACCAGGGGAGGTTGGCTCGGGCTCATGGATGGATGAGAGTCCCTTACACCCCACATATTTATAAAAAAAATTAAATTCAACAAAAAGCCCGAGAAAATTGCTGGCAGTTTTAGTTACTTTTTTCTTTCCGTTCGATAAAAACATACCGATTCTGGAATGATGTCGTGCTAAATCTTTCATCATCGCAGGTAATTTGTTGTCACCATAATACGTCAAAATGTTAAATTATGTAATACAACTCAAAATTACGAATAGCATCAATCTTTTGTTTGAGTTCATGCTTCTCCATTATTTCAACGAATTAGCCAACACAAATTTGTATTTTTATCTCGGATTCGATTCTTGGTCTAGGCAAGACCCTCGTTCTTGGTTGCTGTGCAATACAATGAATGCTACTGGCAAGTGTGAAAATGTGAGCGTTTATCTTATGTGTTATCTGCAGCTCGACGTTCGACGGTGTCGCTGCGCGTGATCACCCTCGGCTTGGAGTCCACACCGGCCATCATCCCCTCCGCGACCATCAAGTCTCGGAAGTCTTTCAGATGAATTTATTTCAATAAAAGTATTTAACAGAAATATTTTAATGTTATCAAGTTAATCCACCTAACAGCAGATAATTAAGCGTCGTGTCGTTTTACGTCGCATGTTGAATTGAAACTATATTTCATGGGTGAAGTTGATAACGACACGTAACAATTTGTTCTCGCTTAACTTTTGATATATATAATACATACATGGATTATAATAATGATTTTTTGAATAAAACAATTCGGGATAATTCTGTTATTTATTACAACATTTCAAAAATCTTCGATACCGCTGAAATTTACAATACATACCTACGTCTGTTCAAATATTGACAAGTTTAGTGAATGCATTGGCAAGAAAAAATATTCTTACAATAGTAAAAAAACTTATTAGGTGGGATTTAAACATTATTGTCAGATAGTATTTTATGAATAATACAGGTTACAACAACAACCCTAAATCCTTATTTGCACAGTTACATTCTACACTTGCTAGACAAACTACGATTGTTTAAGCAGTATATCTTTTGTAAATGAAATTTACTAACGTGCTTGTAAGGCAGTTTTCTCAAATAGTTATATTCTCTATAACACCACTACAAATTAGAAATCAGAAGGCACAAGGTATGGTGAGTTATTAAGCTTTAGTTTGTCACCTAATGACAATGTTCAATGTGCTTTCATTCTACTAGATACACTGCAAATCTATCAAAACATTCCACGGTATACACATGTAAAGTTAGGATACTTAACAAGTGAAAATTCCACATAGTTAAGAGGAACTATATTCTGAATATTTTTACTACTTCAATAAAATGTAGGCCAGATGACACAATGGTACGATATGAGCCATGTAGCAGATGTTTGGAAAGTTGCAAAAAATGTTCTACAATGTTTTTTAATTAACATAAAAGCTAAAAATAGCTAAAACACATACAACATATACAGCATAAAAAACTTATTGAAATAAATAAAATAACAAATTCATACACAAATTAAAATATAGCTCCTTTTTTGGATATTATCCACAAATGGGCAATTAAATTAATTATTATATATATTATTATGATCTAAAATCACACAGTTGTCTTGCTATTAATTTAAACTATAAAATTTATTACCTGTTCAACAATTGTTTTGCTGTCACAATGTAAATACACAATTATATTAAAATTTAACATGTAATACTTAAATGAACTTCATTTGATGTTGGTTTTAGTGGAGTCAACAGAGCACAAATTTTTATTTTGTTATATTTCCATCTGTATAAAATTATAATCATAACCCAAAACCATTTATGAATCAATAATTGATTTTGTGTAGACCAAAATATGAATTGTCTACTAATCAGTAGGAAATTGGGTTAGACAAATCAGAAGAAAAAATATGCTCAATATTTAAATAAAATTTTATAATAAAAATACATATACATACATTTGTCTTTTTTTGATGTTGGTTAAAAAGCAGTTAAAATTAATTCCAAATAATAAATTGTTGGGGTTTAAGATCATCATTATACATAATTTGTGTAAATTATTTTCTATATAGCAGTAGTTAGTAGTCAAAAATGACAATGCAATAAGCGCAATTGACTCCACAAATTCCTGTAAAACATTTAATTTAGTACAAATTATAAAATAAACATTAATTCTAACACTGTTTTACAGAGACAACTATAATATTGTTCACCATCATAACAATCCTACATTCAGAAATGATCTACTCCACAAATAAGACATAATGGCTGGAATAGGAGCTACCCAAGCCAAAGAGCATTGGGATTTCTATAGATACTAGGCCATGGGGAGGCCAACAAGGTTTACCTCGAAACACATATTTTCCACGGCTACACTTTCCTTCACAACACCAAATTGGTCTCTCACTTATTTCAAACAGTGTTAGAATATCAAAGCGTCATAAATCAGGGAAACGTAAGGGATCTTCGTTATAATCTGTTGGTATTACAAACATCTGTGGTGTTATGTCATCACGGAATTCAAATCTTTGGAAAGTTATCTTCGCAGTTACAGTTGGGAGAATTGGTATATCTACTTTTACTGGAAATCCTTTAGGCAGCTTCATGGCGACAAATTGACGTAATTTTGCAAAATGCTTAAAAGGAGCAATTACTTCTAACACATTTAGTAACATGTCAACACTTAAAGGGAAGTCATCACTCATAGCTATAGTGGCTTTGAAATTTCTAGATGACTCCTTATAAACTAACTCTCTTCCCAAACTGGGGTACTGACCAGGTGAAGATGATATGTATGAATTCCAGTCTACATTGGATTCTGGTGGTGGATTTAATGAGGCACGTCTAGCTGGCTCTCCATTTGTGTCTAAATTTTGTGTGTTACCTTTAGTCAGACTCTCTATTATTGCTTTATTTTTCTGTAAGTCATCCGTTGATAAATGCTCTCGTCTCTTTCTAGATTCTAAAACAAGTCCTGTAATTGTATAAATATCACTTTTGTATAATCCAGCAACAGTTTCTTTACGGTCTTCACGGAATATCCATCCCGACTGAGCTCTAGAGAATGTAATACCCTTTGTTGACATTTGAGCTGCCAAAATATCACTAGACATCAGAATATCCACTTCATCCTCTATTTCATTCTCAGTTTCCTCATATCGGACTCTCTGATACACTTTGGCTTTATTGTCTAGTACAGTTAAGGATTCACTAGGTTGTTTCTCTCCCTGGAATATGAAAGATATGTCTCCCCTCTCCCATTTCATATCAGAAAAATCTACAAGTGTAGTATCTAACCTGATACTTGAGCCTGCCTTGTAAATTTTGCAAACATCAGACGGTAACATTCTAGAGACCAGAGGGACCCACGAATGAAAGTCCCATTTTAATTCCATGTAAAAATCTTTTATCTGCGCTAGGGCTCTGATCAGGTCTGGTCTACGGGTTTCCATTTGCTCACGAGCCTGCTGCTTGAGTTTGCGTACGAGCGTTGAAATTGTTTGTCGATCTCCATAGCTGACGGCTTCGGCGAGTGGGGACCAGCCTGCTAGATTCTTTACCTTAACCGGTGCGCCGTGCGCTAGCAACAGCTGCACGCATTCCTTGCGCCCCAGCATAACGGCCAAATGCAGGGCTGAATTGCCATGTTTGTCTTTGACTGTTACATCGTTGAATCTCAGCAACGAGGACAGCTTCCGTACATCCCCGACGAAAACACACTCGTGAAGTGGATACGATTCATCTTCTTTGCTGCTAACTGCCAGAGACATTTCGCCCAAAATATTTTTTCTACCTCATAACTTTTTATCATAACAAAACTAAATTTATAAAATTATACATCTAATCACAATTAGATAAGATTAGATTTACGAAAAACCATCAGTTCCACATTTTTCTACGACCCTAGTTTAGATTTGTTCCAAACATAATTTTATTCGGTAAAGTGTTATTATGAGAAAATCATAAAAACGTAATTATTATTCAATTTTTCCAACATTTTAAGGCTCGTTTCACTTGTTAAGTATTTATCACCAAAACTAACTGATTCAATAGATTTCTGTGAACTGATTACTCTGGATTAGTGGTTTCATTTAATTGATAAGTGATTGACAGTGGCATTTTGAATTGACATTATTGACATTCAATGAGTGGGTTGCCCGCTTAAGAAAAAAAGATTCGTTTGTTGTAGACTATATAATATTATGTTATTTAGACGTGGCCCAGCGTTGTCACTTACAATTGCTAAAAAAATCAAAAGAAAATAATAAAATTCATGTTTCATGAATACCATCAATTTGTAATTGACTTTTATATTTCATAATTGCAAATTAGTTTAGTATAATTATATACATTAGTAGTCGATACGTTTCTATGAATAATAACGTTCTGTAAATGATAATAAAGATTATATACTGACGTGTAACTATTAACTCTTTTTGTATGTAACATAAATTAATGCTAGATAGTAATGCCACTTGATGATAAGTGATGATGAACTATGCGATTTATGGGTACTTTTATCGTTTTTATAGGAAGTGTGCCAATCAAATAACAAGAAAATAATGATTTTGTGGGATACATACGTGTAATGCAAGGTAATGTAAGGTTGTTGTAGGTCCAAACTTGAGTTTTATATTGATCAAAGAATTGGAAGTCATTGGAATGATTTATCTTGCAATAAATTGAGAGTTTTTTTTAATAAATTAATTTAATGCTTAACAACAATTCCATTTGATGGTAAGTGGTGATGAAGTGTAAGATGTCACAAATAATATAAATAATCTGTGGATTTAAATAATGAAATATTTATACTTGATATATAGCCTATGTCCATCTGAAATAATATGTTAAAAGAATTTCAAAGTTTTGGAAGTTACTTTCCCCATATTTACAAAATTCGCACCCTTCATAGTATAAATGTTATGTAAAAGAGCTCAACCTTCAAACAGATTTCATTATTTAAGTGTTCATTTAGATATTAAATACATTTATGCACGTAATTTTCTATCTTTCACTACCGTTTCAAAACTCTGAAGAAATGAAACGTCAAAAGAAACTGGTATATCTTTTGTAACAGCAAAATAATATGATTACTATTTGTAACTATCATTTGTATCATGTATCAGTTTTCTGCAATATTGCTTACTTTTTTGAATATGTTTTGATATGCAAGTAATCGATAGCGGCATTAATATACATATCTTATACAGTATTGTAGACGATTGTAATTGTCAACAAGTATTGCAAATTTTTATCTTCATGGCGCTTGATTTCTGACCCCATCCATGGCATTCAGTTCCCTAGTGGTCAAGTCCTTGTTTAGATTTTTAGGAGCTTTTACAATCTATGCAAGTCGCTTCAATAGTATATTTATGTACCTATATGTAAATAAGTATGTACATGTAAGAATTTTCTAAATCGATATTTACACAAATCAAAAGATTTACAATATTTACTCACTCTAACATTTTGTGATAGTAACCCGAGCTTGCTTCCTTGCAGAAAACTTACGCCTGACATTTACAAATAGCATCCGCACTTGAAACAATTTTTATTGGACATTTATTACATTTTATGTTTTCCACAAAATTTATTGTTTTAGAGATCGTTTTTATTTGTTCTATGATTGTTTTTTATTAATAACAACAGCTGCATAAAAGCAGTCACATTTTAGCCTCTTAGAATGTCTATACTAAGTTTTAATTCTGTGCTATGGGAATTTCGCGAGATATATGTATTAAAAATTATGATACCTAGTGTAAGTTCAAAATATGCCTAGGATCATCGATATCTGTTAAGAAGTTAAGGCTTTATATGTACACAGACTAACAGACAGAAATTCTGTCTTTTATTATTGATACAGGTACGCTGTTGTCTGAAATAAACGAATAACAACTTATTATAAAAATCACTTGTATGTTACCTATGAATATCATGTCTGATCATATAAATCGCTTAGAATTTTTTAAAGTAAAGAATACTTGAATAGAGTGACTCTTATTAAGTAAAAGAGTTACATATCTCTGTTCAGAAATATCATATAACTTCACTTTATGCAGATTTCTGATTGCGCGTCGGTATATCTCGCAGTCTTGTGTCAAAAATAAATATGGTCGAACATTTCTTAAAATTGTATGAAGGATTGCGATTAACAAGAAACATTTACAAATCAATAGGATGTACGCATGCAGCTATTTCTGTATACTATGGATGACAGTATGCGTACTAAATGCCTAGAGGATTGTGTTTACACTACTTGCCTAACAAAAAATTAATTATAAGTCGACGTAAGCCTTATATGTGTTTGAATAAAGATTAGTATAAAATTAATACAGTGATCTCAAATAACATAATGTTTTTGTGATAGTTCTCAGAGTTATTAAATTCTATATTAACCATCATTATCTTGGATATGATCATCAGTTATAACTTTATCTCTATTATTTAAAACATTTTCTTTGAATTTTTAATTACATTTATATATATAACTCATAATACTACAATTAATGCGTTTGTGGCGTTTCGACAACGCACCATTATTTTATGGCAACACCATTCGGAAGCATAACACTAAGTTTAAGCGTGGCAACATTCATTGGGCAGAGAGGATAAAGGACTAATGCGCGAGAGAGACGCTAGTCAGTCCCGATTCGGCCTTGCTTTTTACTGTTCGAAGCTGTGCACGTGTAGACATAAGAAAAAATTATTGTAACGGCATAATGATACAGGGTTTTTGGTTACTAAGCGTAATAAACTGAGTTCCGTGTCGCTCATATCGTTTATTATTTGCTGGTGTGAGGACACCATCCAAAAATACCTAAACGTTGATAGTAGAAAGAGGACGGTAGATAGTGAAACAGGTAAAAAAATGTAATACTTCGCAGGAGTATCGTCTGGATTTATTTGGGTGAACCAGAAGCAGGGCTACATCCAAAACTTGGGACCGTTTGTCATAGTCTCGTCTAAAATCGCTGTAGGTTCCGCAAATAGATCATTATATTACAAGATAAGTGTATTTATCAATTGTACTCTCACTTGAGCTTGCATCAATTTTCATTTTAAAATCAAGAATGGACGAGATCATAATAATTTTACAGCTTAGACTTTCATGTTCACTAGAACAACAGTGGTTTAACATTAAAATTGTTCTGTAGTTTATCATAATTTCCGATGTTAATGACAATTGGTGTTAATTACATATTTTTTCATATTACAACAACATCATGTTTAACAACTACATACATAGGTTAATTTAAATAGTTAAATGAGTCCAGCGAATGCGCATGTGCAAAATTATTGCAGGCAGTAACTAATTTTATTACGAAAACTTATAAATTGATCATGTCTCCTTATAAAACGATCTAGTTGTAAATACAGCTGTGTATATTTAATACATAAAAGTACAAAAGATTACATTGCAGAAACCACTGAACGGAACTAGTGAAATAGTGTTAATTTAAAGATGTTAGTGAATCGTATATTTTTATATACTGCATAGACCGAAATATAGATAAATATAAATCATATATACTTGTACATACCGTTACATAATTTTCGAGAAAGAGTCAAATGCCAAGGAGCAGCAGTAGCAATAAAGGGAGGAGATCCCCGTCGTTGTCATTTTTGATAATGATTGGCGGCGGCAGTGGTCCATACACAGGCAGAGAAGCAGCAGGCGGACCGTAGCTATATTGGCAGCTCACCAAACACACCTGGAAATAAACGCCTTCGTAACTAATATACGTGCATTGCAAATTAGGATTTGGGGCAAAATGGACTGCATCTATCCTTGAGTACGAACCAATTTCCATTGATCGTGTTTGCAGAAAACTGATGGACCGACTGGACCGAAGGACCCTGCTTCTAAAACCAACGGTGAAATGGTTTACGTGTTTTGATTGCATTATTTGAGAAGAAGGTAATAAGTCGGTCAGCGACGGCATCGACAACCCTTGGCGGTAACCATTTATCATCACTTGATCCGTTTGTTAACTTGAATGCTGTCGATAATACGCTAGACCAATCTAACTGGATGAATGAATATAAGTCTGTATACATACATAAGTCACGATAATGAGCCACACAAAAATAATAACGTGTTTAGAACCCATGGTTCTACTTAGTGTTAGGGTCAAACGTTATAAATTTGCTTTTATACCCTTTATTTCATCATCCGTGTAGTTGCGCAATACTATTACTTAATTCACGGAACATTTTTGGTTTATCTAAGTAACACATTCAAAAAGCACGTACTGAACAATTATACCCAAAGGAATTGTGGATAATGTAGGTACTCAACCATAGTGATAATTTTAGTGCATTTTCTTTAATGCGTTATATATTCGAGACTGAAATGTCGTAATCACCGACAAGGCTAGTTCAGTTTATACTACGTCTACGATTTTTGTTAAATATGGGTAGATTTAATATGCTCCTACATATCCGCTAGATACATTTTATCTGCGATTGTAACAAATAACTAATAGACAGATATAGAAAGGATTTTTCCGAATTGAATTCCTAAATGTCTAAATTGGTGTGAAAATATTTGCAGACAAACGATCGTTAAATCCAATAGTAAGGGTTTTATGGGATATTAAACGTTTATTTATTTAATTCTCGATAAAGATGCAGTCTTACAATTAAATTTTCGTACTGTGATTCTTTAATTATATATTTGTCATATCTCAAGTCGACTTGATCAAAACTAACAATTTTGTGGCAAAAAAATTGATTCACATTCGTTATCGACCTCGAAATGTAGTATAAATACTCTTCTAGTAAACTAAATTTACATTTGTTTAGGGAGTTTTCGATAAGCTTTGTGAAAAGGAAGCAGTGTCTGGAGGATCTCTAATAATTAATGTGAAAGTTAAAGTGAAATTTCACTAATTATTGTCCGTAAAAATTATCTTTGAAAGCAGCAATTTTCTGTAATTTCTCAATTCGTTTTTAGAATTATAGTTTTACCTGAAAAAAGTTATATGTGAATTTTAATAGCTGCATTATTTCATAAATCCTGCATTATTTCATATCTAGTGTCACAAAAAGAAACAGAAAACATAGATAAGCTAAACACATAAGATAAGACTCCATTCCGTCGCACAGTTCAGTAAACCATCAAATCATAGAATAAAGTAAAACAGATTCCTGTCTGTTGCCAGGCAGAGCTATTTTATTCTTAGCTGTACATATTGTAGACGAGAGAATTGTAGAGCCTAAAAGTGACATTTTGAATTGTAACACAAGTATTTGGCTGAATTTTGTAAATTTTTTATTTTATTGATCACATACTTCGAGGAGGTTTTTAATTATAAATCAAATCAACCTTTGCTATGTTGATTTAAAAAGAAAAACTATTGAAACAAAGTGAAACAGGAAGGCGCCTGCTAGTGTTATATAAATGGATTCTTTAATTTTGATGTTGCCAAACAATAACATAAGATTTTGCGGATATATTGACGGACGCAACGATGTATTTGATTCGTCGGTGTTTCACTGATTATTTTACTTATTTCTTAAAGAATATGACGGTTAACTGTACAAACTTTAGTTTCATTAAAACATGTTCATGATCAGGGCACAGCTTTCTTCCTACAGTTGAGAGACATCTGTGATATGTACTTTGCTATACAGCAACTGAATAATTTAAAAAAATCATAATTTGTGAACTAAAACATTTAGAAAGACAATTTTAGTAGCAATTTCATTTTAAACTTAAACCTTCTTTTTGAAATTGATCGAATTATTCTAAGATTAGTGTAGATGGGTTTTAACCAGATACAACAATAGGTTTTTCAATTATACGCAACGAATATGCTGTATCTTAAAAGATAAATGTATGGGCTAGCACTAATCTGTTCAAATTCACTGGCAGCAAAGTTGTTTTATCTGACTATAAATATTAATGACAAATAACACTACTATCTATTTGTAAGTTAATATTTTGTTATCGTGCTATTTGCCATTCGCTGTAATTTGTATTACGTTTAATGGTAGATTAAAATAAAATGCTGTATGTTTGAAAATATCTTTATTCGAAAAAAATAATAATTTTAAAACAAATTTCAGGCCTTTAAACAAAGAAAATATTACATAAATTTTGAGAGGCGAATTTGGTAATATTTTATGGCGACGTACAAATCCCAAGCAGCGATTTTGCTGTATCTCTAATTAAAACTATAGTTTGATGTGGTGTAGATGGTGTGCTTTTATTGCAAGTATTGAAATTCATCATAGGTATAAGTAATAATAATTAATAATTTTAAAAGTACAGGCAGCAATTTTGAAACTTGATTTTTACATTCATAGACATTAATCGAACCTTTAGTTTCATCAGACGTTTAATAAATTTTCCTTATGTCATATACCTAAACTTTTCTCGTGAGTCAGTCTATCTATTAGTTAAAACCGCATGGAAATCAGTGCCGTAGTTTTTGAGATCATCGCATCCCGAAAGAGAGATGGAGAATTTGTTTAATAGTGTATAGTCAATGACCATCTGGAATAATAGTCCGCCCATTGTAACATTCATTTTTGTGAATTTTCAATAAAGGTCATACAAACAAACAACCAAACAATAATATAGTTTTCATATTGTAAAAGAATTTTTCAAATAGGTGCCATGATTCCGGAGATTACTTTCAGTATATGCACACAACAACAAAATAGATGTTAGAATTAAATTCAATGTATTTAATGTTAACCGAATTTCCTATACTGATTTTCTTAAAATAAAAGCGCGTAAATTCCAATAACGTTACGATTCCACTAGAATTTACTGGTTTAACAATAATCACAAGCGAAACATATAACAGTCCATAGTGGTGAGGTACTGGTTTCAAGTTGTCAACACACAAGTAACACGAGCCATACATAGCCTTTGTCCCTTTGGTAGAACGTTGCCACGTGTCTAGTCACAGAGACGGTGCTGGCATGACGTGCCATGGTAACGTGCCGTGTTCCATTTAGTAACTAACCATGACTGTCTTCGACTTATATGTTTTCATTGCACCTCACATGCTAAATATGTATTTTCTTATAATTTAAGCGTCTGCATTTTTGAGTGTTGATAAAGATGTCAAGTAATAAATGAAATAGTTGCAGTTGAATTGCTGCAATAATTTAATTTAAATACTGCTTGGACATGAGTTTCATATATAGCCATAAGTGCTTTCTGTAACTGTGAGTTGAAAAAAAATCTCCTTGGAAGTTGCTCGCCGCTTCTTCCGGGAACACTCAAGGTAGGGATTTATTGCTGCGATGGCGTAGTTTTACTTCCGAAAAGTATTTGTAAAAACCAACTTTGAAATAATAACCATAAATTAAATGCACAGAACGATAATACATGAGTTATCTTATTATTTCGACCATAGAGTAACTTAGGGTAATTTCGACCTAATTTATTGCTACTCTCATATATTATGTTCTCAGTATCGCTAAATCTATTTTGAATTGATATTTAGTATGAAGGCTCACATTGGTTGGTAATGAATTAAAAAATATTGTTTTTCTTAAGAACCTTATTTATGTACGTTAAAATTAAAAATAGCATAAAATGAATAACTGATTTGTTAATGAAACATAAATCTACTGATTTTCCCCAATTTATTTCTTTGAATTTCTTTGCATGTTTTTGGCAATGGATAAGACAGTAGATACTAGCAATTAGTATATCGTCTAATATGCTTTGTTGAAATATATGTAATTATAAAGCTAAATAAAATTTTAATCTTTTTTCATAATGTGGTTTTCTTTTGTTACAAAAAAATTAAAACTACTTTAATCAATGAAGTAAATGCTGCTCAACAAAATTCTCTATTTCTGAACAGTTGAAAAATTGAGGCGCTGGTATTGCTAGTAGATGGCGTTGATAACTTTGTTTTGCGCTGGTTCGAACTTCAGCTTCAGCTGGTTTAGAAAAATTGACAGATGCCGAAAAGAGAACAATACGGGTTATTGAAATTTTTATTAGAGATACATACAAAAAGTGTTTTGTCCACTAAAGTTAATGATTTAAGCTGTGTTTTGTGAACAGTGAAACCTAGAGGTGAATATTTCGAAGTTTCATTGTTTATAGTTTTTGAAATAACATTAATGAGTCTGTTCGCGATTTAATTCTTATTGACTTTGAATTCATGTTTTTTTTTATAGAAGATGATATTTTTAACAATTACTGAATCTAGAATGGTTCAATAAAAATACATATTTTAATTTTCGTTTGGTACGTCTTATTCGTCATTGTTACTCATTCAATTGTGCGATGTTTACTGTGTTCTACACGTAGAGAAATAAGTAGTTTTTTCTGTGAAGAACTGCGACGAATTACTACGACACTTGTAAGAAGAACATCCATAATGTAAGTACCATGATTAAATGTACTAAATATTTAATATACTGCATGATGAAATGTCATTATAATAAAATTGGTTTCGTTTTCCTAATAAGGATAAACATTTCAAAAGATTTTCTTACGTTTTTGTATCTTAGATAATGGATCCTATTTATCTACTCCTATTACTTAGATATTAGTTATGCCTGAATATTATTGTATAGTAAGTGGGAATTTAGTTAAATTCAATAATATTTATGAAACTTAGATCTTTAATTTAATAATGGAAGTAAACAATATTTTTATAAAATTAAAGGTAACTTATCTCTAAGTAGATAAAAACGTCCTTAGCAATATTATTTCTGAATCTGTTTTTGGGTTACATTTAGTTTTTAGTAACAAGAGGTTTAGGATATTAAGTCCCAAATTCCTAAGATAGTAATTAATTAATAATTAAAAGTAACCAATGGCCTGTAGATTAGTTTATATTGTTTGGATATATTGTACAGTTTTGCCTTGCAACTCCTTAATTATTTGATATTTATAATGTATATACAAAGATATATCATTAGGTATTTTCTCTTTTAATTGAACTTAGTGATAAACCAATTTCTAATATAATTCAAATACAATGTGAATTGCTTTTGATCTCAATAAAATTGTAAAATACAATTTTCCTCACCTTATCATTTAGTTTTCCAAATCCAGAATAACACATAAATTGCCAGTAGCAAGTTTACTATGATAATGGTATTGACGAAATGACATGGAAGATATTTTTTTAAATCCTATGTTAAATGGTTATTAAACAATTCTTTTTCAAATATATGAAGGTATTGTGTACAATAATATCATTAATTTTAAATTCTTCATTAAATGAATTATTACAGTAAAACTTCTTTGTAAGAATAAAAACATTGTTTTTATTACGCACAACTAATCTGTAGCCCAGACAGTAGTAACCGTGTCTGTCAACCATGGAATTTTAAGCTCGATTTTCAGCTGGGGTATATATTAATGTCATGGATAATTGTTTGTTTTGGGCTGTGGGTGTTTATGATGTCTCTTTTGTATGTCTATGCTGTCTGAAACATAGAGTTCTGGTGTGGGGTTGAAAGTATATGGTTCTTAATTTTGTTATACTCATCCAACCAACATAAAGTGGAGATGGGTGTGAAATATGTGTTGTAAAAGATGTTGTGCCCTACTATTAAGACTAGACTAGCTATTAAGACATTATAATTAAACATGAGGAGTATGTTGGGTGTTAATACTGTCTATACTATGATTACATGAAGCTTAACACTATCCTAAGCAGTTTTTAATTGTGCCCAATTTGTTCAATAATGTAGTTTTAATTTTTGCTATATTTAGGTATTTAATACTATAAATTATTATTATAAATTTAACACAGTTGGTATCTGTTTTATGAAATATTTACAATATTTGATTCAATAACATTTTGAATATCAATCCACTGTTGTATATCAATATCACAACAGAATGTTTATGCAAACCTGTAACATGATAACAGACTTTTTTTATTGGGTATAAAAACAATGTGTTGGAATATGAGATAAAATATTTTATCAATTTTCTCTGAAGTACATGTTTAGTAACCATTGGTATAAAACAGCAAAAGCCATTGTACTGTTTACCATTTATATTACCTATACACTGGTAGAAAATTTTAAGTTGCTAAAATCGTAAAAGTTCCAGTTTCTGAAGAATCATTCAAATTCAAATTCAAAATCATTTAATCACACAGGTATTCAGTAAATACACTTATGAACGTCATTTTTTGCTTCTACCACGGTTTCGTAAAGGTGCTTTAACAATGAGGAGAAGAAACGGCGAAAGAAAGTCCTCAGCACATCTTTTAAACAACATATGGTAATTACAAAAGTTTAAACCTGTGCGGAACTGGTTTCGACACTAATTTTGTCCAGGCATCTTTGTCATTCATGTACTCATCTATACTATAATATCCTTTGTCTATAAGTTGTGTTTCAATGCGACGCTTAAAAGTCCCTATGGGCAACTCGCGTAACGACTTAGGAATCTTATTGTAAAAACGAACTCCAAGCCCCATAAAGGAATGCTGAACCTTTTGAAGACGAAATACAGATGTAACCACATTATGCCCATTTCTTGTTTGATGATTGTGTATATCACTTTTCTGGTTATACGTTTTTAATTTTTTTTTAATAAATACTAAATTGATTTTTAACCACATATAGCAGTATAGTCTTTGTATCATATAGCACTCAAAAACTTGGATTAGGTCTCCAATCACCCTCGTATTCAAAATCACACATTATTACATTAGTAGGTAATAGTAACCTGCAGGGCTGTTATGGAGCTCCGTAACCGTAAACGAAACTATCGGCTATCCGAAATAAAAATATATCCGAAGCCATAACCGAATCCGATAAAAATGTTTCGGATAGGGGCAGAGTCTAAATGAAACACGTTATGAAAAGTTTGCCGTGGAGTTGAGAGATACCTTCCGAAACCTCCGGCCAGTAGAAACAAAATACAGCCCGAAAGAGAGGTCATAGTGGAATGTATGAATCTCACACTTGGAGCAGTTTCCGAATGGGGCAGTATTAATCTTGTGAGATTCAATGCCACAAAAACACAGACGAGTCTGTGCAGTGCTAAGAGGAGCCCGTTCACCTTGGCTCTTTTTTTTCCTAATGTATCTTTGGGATTCCCTGACAGTCTTCAATTGTTGGGAGGCGTAGTTTCTTCGAACCTCAACTTTGGTCGCTTCATCGAGTCCAAGGCTAAAGTGGCTGCAAGGAAGCTGGGGTCCTTGCGAAGATGTGGCACTACATCACACTGAATCAGCTTTTAACCTTGTACAATGTTCGGGTTCGACCATTTGTGGAGTACACTTGTCACATTTGGGCTGGTGTTGGCAAATGCCATCTATTAATGTTGAATTTGTAGGAGAGACATGCTAAAAGGCTCATTGGTGATCCAGATCTGGTTGAAACCAATCTGCAAAACTTTAAGCACAGGCGCAGGGTTGCCAACCTCTTGGTCTTTTATAGTACATACATTTTGGAATGTCTGCAGGAATTGTTCGAATTAATTCCCTGATTGCCGTTCATTAATTGAAAAACTCGACATATGGCAACTTAGTGATATCAAATGATCACTGCAATCCATGGTTGGCAGTAAGCCATTAGTGACTAGGTTTTAACATGCGTATCAAATCATAAGTGTAGTGTATGAGAAGTTAGAGATCTGATATGTGATGAAAATGTAGGTAGGATGTTCTTTCTCTCTCTCTCTCCTGATTAAAATGTGAAAGACAATGTGCATGTTTTATTGTGCACATATCTCTTAAGTGATTCCTAGTTCATCTAGATAGCTTAGAACTTATCATTAAGGACAGGTGCAGTTTTTGCACTATGGTTTTAAAGATCATGACCCCACTAAAATTTTACACTTCAAAGTGATATTCTTTCCGAATAGATTTTACAAAAATGTTATAAATTATTATTTTTTGCTTAAATTGTCAAATTATTTATCATTATGTTCAAAAAATAGGAATCATAAAGACATTTGATTTATTTTCATATCAATTTGTTACCTCAGTTTTTAGCTGCAACTGTATCTGGATAATTTTAGAAGTAGTAGCATATTGTTTTGAACATTGGATTGAACTTGGGTGGAAAGCTTGCATGCAATTCTGATTTTGCAAGTTACATTCATATCACAAATGAATGATCATTTTCTTTAGTGAAGGAAAACATTGTATGGAAACCTGCACATTTAAGACTTTTCCATAATGTTCTCAAAGGTGTTTGAAGTCTATCAACCTTCGTTTGTCCAGCGTGGCTGACTCTGGCTTTAATCTTTCTGATTGTTAGAGGACATTCCAGGGCAGCAATGAGACAGTCAGGGTTGTAGTGATGATGATAAACTAGTCTGTTTCTATTTATATTTCACTATTATTCTTTAAAAAAAAATAACATATTTAAGTATATGTGATATGGATTTTGTGGTGTCATGCTCAGAGAACCAGTTATGTAGTATACATATTTCAACTAATTTATAAAATTAGTTTATCTACCTATAAATAATTTTGAGAATCTTGACAATTTTTTTATCATCATTGATAGTGTATATTATTATATGAAAAGATATATAAATTATACTTAGCACCACTGGGTGTTCTTTTTTTTTTAATAAAAAATCGTTTTTTTTATCAGAAAACATATTTAGTTTCTAAACTTCATTGAATGTATTTGGTTTATGTCGTTAAGCGGTATATTAAAAAAGTTTGAGGTACCAGTAGGTTATCACCCATTGGCAATAATGCAAGTACCACAAAAGTTTAGGAGATGGCGCCCTCTCAAATAAACCTTGTTTAATTGAAAAATGTATTAATAGTAATGTAAAATTAATGTGTTGTCTACAGTTCGCTTATATGTACAGTCACGGATACGGAATAAGGTTACGATGTATGGCTTCATCATAAAATTCCAATATTGTATGTACTGACATTTGTATTACAAGTATAGAAGGTCATGTTCATCTCACGTTTAACAAAATGGTGGCCAGTTATATGGTCTGCTGACGTCCACATGTGCCTTTACCAGTAACAACAACAGCATAACAATAGTGTAAAATTCTATTCGCATTCAAAATAATATTACCAGTGCCACAATTATTACCGACACGATAATGTCACAAGTTCTCCTTGTTTGTCTTGCCCATGACAATTGACATGACAAAAACAAAAAAACATTTTTCCATAACGTTTTCTACAGCTGTGTTCGTTTTAAACTACACATTTGTTAGACGCGAATAAAAATCTCTGAATGGTTAATCGTTATTTTATGTATGTAGATATGAATTGATTCATGTCTTTACGTTTGAGTATGTGTCGAAGATATATAATTTTGACTCTTACTATGTAATATAGGCCATATTCCTTATGTTTTTAGTTGTTGTTAGAAAATTGTAAATATAATTAATAGTCATTACGTAGTCTTGAATATTATAATGTATAATGTTTTCTATGGTGTAATATAATTTTATGGAATATTGATTATTTTGTATTGCAGTATATTTTTTCCAGTAAGGAAAGTAGGGCAGGGTGCTCCTGATTCTCCTGACAGGTCATTTATGAAACAATATTTACAATGTTGGTTTGTTTTTTATGGAGATAATAATACGAGCTCATTTGGAAGCCTATGGTGAAGTTTCTAGAATGCCATATCGATTGTTCTTTGTATATGACCGCCACGGCTCATGTATATATACTTGTGACCCTGGATATTGTCACGTCGGCCCCTCTTCTATACTAAATTGACTAGAATTGTGCTCGGTAGTTTATGTCGCACTGCAAACATCTCCAAGTTCAGTGGAACTGGTACTTTTGCGTCATCGCAGAGGCCAGTCGCTATGTTAAGAGCGGAGTATTACCACGCTACCTTCATGTGCAATCGCTGAAAGGTTTATGGTTTTATTTGCGCGGCGTATGTAAGATAACGCTGCATCACATGCGCTCTACGAAGGGGCGAATGTTAAGTTACCAAGGAAAACTACGTTGTAGATCTCCTCCGATCAGCCTCGCATGACATAGTGGACGACCAAATGCGTGCACATTCGATTTCCGGACGTTACATTCGGAGAGACTTAAAATAAACTTCTTTTCATTATAACATTTAATGGGTGGTAGGGTAGGTAAATTAAGCTAATGTTCCATGATATCAAACCCTCTGTGTTCACGATTGCTCAAAAACAATAAAATAAAATGTATTTTCATAGTTTGCTTTCATACCTATATTATGTCATTAAAAAAAGCAGACTAAAAGTCGAGTTGCAATTCAAGAATCATTCATTGTTAAACGAATTCAATGGATCATACCACTACGTACCCATCCTATTGTACTCGTGCGGATTGTTATTTAGATGCATCAGCAGGCGCTCGACTGCTTCAGTACTTCACGGGTACCAGTAGGTTTTCAAACATCCGAGCCTAAGGGCTAAATGAAATTTCGAATACTGTAATTTTGGGTGTATACAAAGCGGGCCGTGTACTTTTTGGCTGGCATCCACAGCTAGACGTACCGTACTTTACGTTCGTCCAGAACAGTTACTTAGCCTGAGTCTTGAGATTTAACAATAAAATTGGTCTGTGATTTACTTTAAGTGACAGAGTCCTGATTGAGATTGGTTATTAATGCCGTTATTGAACCTCTCACGTAACATCAAATGGACTACGTAAGTTTTGCTTCTGTTACGACGATCATATTATTATTATTATTATAAAAATTACTTTATTTACTATGTATTTCACTAACCAGAAGCTATCAAGGTCATGTTTAAAGATTTTAGTTGGTATAATTATTTAATTGGGCCTCTTTAATATGGGAGCCTCTCGATATCCTATTGCTCCAGTTTAGATTATAATATATGTATACAGTATTTTGTAATGTGAAATTATATAAATCATAATATTATATAAGACCAGCGGCCCCGTCCGACTTCGTTCGAGTTGGACTATTAATTATATATACAAGATTATAACAAACTTCATATCTGTTGCCTTGTCAAATTGATGACAGTGTGCCATAAAACGAATATTCAGTATAAAATTTGACAAACAAATGGTATAAACAGACAGAGAGACATTACAGATTAAATATAGATAGATTTTGTATAGCCTAACATCTATGCAATCACGTGTTTTCACTACATACCAATTTTTAATAAGATTACTCAAGCCGTTTTTACGTTATCTTGAGACATACAGAGAAGCTCAACAGATTTATATAGTAGTATAGATTAGTATAACAAGCTTCCATTTCGCTTTGAAAATTTTGCGGAACAAGTTCCATTTTCCGGCATGAAAAGTATTCCAGATTATGACCCATGGTATAAATTCTAAATATTCAAAGAATCATCTAAACAGTTCAGCGGTTTTAATTGTATATGTAGACAGACAGACACAAAAGCAAAAAAGTATGTTGTAAAAACGCACCACTAGATGTCGTTAGTTAGCAGCCAAGTGACATGCCGAGCCGTTACGTCACCTCCTCTCGCCACTGCCTTAGCCTGCCATGCCTGGAGGGAGAGCGTAGCCAGGCGATATAAGCCAGCCACCACTTGATTTAGATGTAATCATATTGTGTTCAAATTGTAAGGCAAATCCCTGCCCAAATTTATAAAAATAAAAATTTAATATTCATTTGGAATTATAATGTTAAATATCCATAACAAAGTCTTATAGGCTTCTATAATGATATCAAAGTTTCTACCTACATTAAAAGTTACCAAAATTATTCCAGGTACAGATTCTGCCCCGTTACAGATTTGAAATATCATAAAAGTTTACAAAGTGATGATTACAAAGTATATAAATTTATTTCATTTTTATAAGAAAGTTCTGTGTCGGTGGGCCGGGTATAAGGAAATATAAATATGAACTTAAGTCAGAAATCCACTACACAATTTATAGATACACTAAAATAATTGGATACGTAGTTATGTGAATTGTTTGTAAGGCTTGTTATTAACAGATATAAATTATTCATCGATGTGTGAGTGTAACCTATTTATATTCATGAATAACTTATGAATTTTAAATACACACACCAAAATGTTATATAGGTCAAATAAATAATTGGGGTAATAAATATTTTTTCATCATCACGTAGCTATTTTAGCGACATACTATAGTATTAAAGTGACAAAATCTAAATGATTGAGTATACCTAATTCCCTTTTGTGAATTTGAAAAATAAAGTTAAATCAGATAATTGCGCTTGCTTAGCTTGATGTGTCTACCTGATTAATACTTTTTTAACGTGTAGTATGCAATAGTCTTTTGCATCGTATAGCTGTGAGAGAGTATTGATCAGAGCGCATTGACAAATTTCTTCGCAATGTAATATTTTCAGGTTTTCAGAAACGTGTCAGCAAGTGCGACTTTGTTACTTTATTATATATCATTGAATGTTCGATAGGGATAGGTGTCGATAAACTGGTGTGATTATGAGGGGGTGAAAAGGGCAAGGTCCCTGGTTAGGCGCCAACGCCATGCGCCGCCTACTGTGATGATTCCGATCGCCCCCGCTCCCCGTAGCTCTGTTTGAAACAGTTGCACGTTACCAGCCCCCGGGGTAGACGTGTGCGCGTCATGCCGTACTATTCTCCGTCACCGCTGATTCATGCGAAAATCGTACTTCGGTTCGTTGCATCGATGCATGAACCACATTAGAGGCTTTTCTGCACATCACGATCATGATATCATCTGCCATGTTGAATGCGCCAATACCGACAATGTTTATGTACCATGCCACATTCTAGTTCCATTTTCACCGAGTGACCGAATTAGCGTTATCTAGGTGTACTCGTATTTCATTACAGTTATCATTGCAACAAATCGTTTGAATGTCATTAACATTGTGAAAGTAATTAATGTTGTATTTGGAAAGTTAAGTTAATTGAATGTGCATAGTGTTTCATAGGATGAAAATAATATCGTAGTTGTTGATTTGACTTTTGATTTTAGTCAAGTTTAATAATTAAATTAGATGTGATTTAATGACTTAGTTATAGTGTTGAATGTTCTTACATAAATAGAAACAGTCCCTTTTTGATAAAATTTTATGTGCGGATAATTAAATATGATAATCATTTATTAAAAAATTACATTTAAGAATTGCTTTCTTATAATGTAGTGATTACTCCACTTGTGTTCATGTTAGTCCCATGCATTGTCGTGTCGATAGCCTCGCGTTTTATTCGGAACTTATTCTTATATTAGAGTATTTCCCCGTATCTCAAAAACCAATACTGATATAACTTGAAACTGGGCATCCCTTTGGTAGGCTTATTATTTCTTTAGTTCTATATTTTACTTCAAAGCTGGTAGAAACGCCTGGAAATTATTCCATTTTACATATTCTACCACTTAACTTTTGATATTATTTATTAACAGTTTTATACAAATTCAACATAAAATCAATATTTGCACGCAAGGAATATCGTATTATTTTGTGTTGTGCAATGATAATTTTATGTGCGTATTATGAATTCTCCAAAGAATATCCGAACAGTTTTTTTTAATAGCGTTTGTGAAGCTACGGTCCAGGGAAATCAGAAAATTTCGTGATCGCCTGTTTGAAGGTTCAAAAACTGATTTGTTCAGTAAAGTATCGGATAAAACTTTTAAGTAACATATTGTCCCTCAATAAAAAGTGATCTAAAGTGGACCGCAAAGAAAAAGAGTCTGTTAGAAGTTTTCAATATCTTCAAAAGAACCTGACCTAGCTTTATGAAATAAAGACTAAATTAAAGCACATTTAATACCACATAAAATAATATCTAAAAACGTGTTATTTATTTTTGATAACTGTATAAAAAACGGAATATGTAAAATAATGGTCGTTTTTGAATTTAGGACCAAAAAATTCAAATCAATTGTTTCGCGGTTGTTTTAGTTTTGCAATAAAAAAGTTATAAATATGTCTCTGCCTTATAAATTTTATTATTCTGAAGTCATCATGTCGTTAACCCCTGAAGAATGTACCAGGATCCTGACAATGCTTGAAGAAGGGCACAGTCAGTGAAATACAGCGTGAACTGGTGTGACTCTGACCTTGTTCGGCCTGTAGATTGGATCCAATCTTCAAAGACCAGGAAAAAGCCTAACAAGGTGCACAACGGCGCCGGAGGATCGCTATATGTCGACAATTTTGAGAAATCGCTTTCTTACGGCTATTGAAGTGAAGAATCATCATTTATGAGCTGGAGGAAACAATCTGAGTACGGATATAGTAAGGCGGCGTCTGGCTGAAGCAAATTTAAAGCGATTAAGACCTGCAAATGGCCCAAAACTAGAAAAACACCACACAAACTCAAGGTTGAGTTATGACAGAGAAACGAGAATTGGACTTTGAATGAGTGGCCTATAGTTATGTTTTCAGACAAGTCTATATTCTATTTATAAAAGTACGACGGGAATAAAAGAGTGTACAGAAGACCGTGAGAGCGTTATAACCAAGTCTGTGTAGAAGAAAAAGTACCATACGGCGAAGGCTCTGTTCATGTTTAGGCTGGGATTTCTTCCGAAAGCCGCAGTTAGCTCGTGGTGATAGAAAATGGAACCTTAACTGCAGAAAGATATGTTACTGAAACTCTGAATGACTACGTTAGTCCAATTTTAGTGGACATGGGCGAGAATGCCTTTTTTATGCAAGGCAATGCCCGCCCGCATACAGCTCAGATAGTGATTGCCTATTTTCATGAAGTCGGTATCACACACATGGAGTAGCCAGCACGCAGCCCCGACTTAAACCCCATTGAGCACGGGCAGGGCCCGGAAAACCTGTTCATTTGATTAAGCCTTTGGAAGGGGTTAAGCCGTTCGAGTGTTACTCGTTCGTTTGGGTTAACCTTCGATCAATTTAGCCAGTATAGTGATAAGCCTTTCGATCGGGTTAACCCTAACCAACCCAGGTTGTTTGGGATAGGGTTTTGAAGGGTTTTTTTAAAGACTTGTTATTTTTAATTTGCTTAATGTAACCGCTTACTTTAATGAAAAATAAATCTAAATACAATCACGTCTATGATCATAATCGATTGCATTCAATAGGGAATCACCTACCGTTGAAAACCGTGGTAGGGGTTTTGATTGGGTTTTGAGTGAACTCGAATTAATCAAATGCACGGCTTAGTAGCCTTGAATCGAAAACGAATAGAATATGTATAGAGTTTAAGACCGATTTAGCTTGCGCTCAGTCCAAAACCGGTTACCTACAAAACCTCTTGAGGGGGTTTTGAGTTAACTCGAATTAATTCAAACAAAGGGCTTAGCCGTATGAGCGGTTAATCTTTGAAAGGCTTACCAGTATGTAATGGTTTCTCAAAACCAGTGCTAAAAATACCCACTTAAAAACCCTTTCAAGGGCAAGCGGTTCCGGGCCCTGTGCATGGGACGAACTGGGACGACGTGTACGTTAGCGGAATCCGCCGCCAATCACGCTACGTGAAATGAAAGAAGCTCTAATAGAGCAATGGCAGAATATTCCGCAGCTTCATCTCAAAAACCTAGTGGAAAATATGCCAAATCGCATAACAGTAGTATTGCGAGCTCGCGGAGGCAACACAAAGTACTAAAATGTGTGATAACGGCACAACTGTAACCAATCTACATTTACGAACATAATGGAAAAACTACGCATTTTTGTTTATTTTACATTTATTAAAAATAAAAGCTTGAATATTTTTTTATTTTTGGACATTAAAATATTCTTTAATTTAGTCTTTATTTCATAAAGCTAAGTCAGGTACTTTTGAAGATATTGAAGATTTTCTAAGCAACCCTTTTTCTTTGCGGTCCCGTGTACTTTGAAGAATTTTTGAAAACTTTGTACATAAGTATACTAATATATATATACTATAGTAAGTATACTCTGCAATATTTCTTTATATTTTCATATCAGTGTAGTAAACATGTAGTATAGTCTAATACAATATGGCTGATGTAAAATAAAACAATATCGACTTATGTGAGTTTCAAAACGCAGGAAGAGCATGCAATGATATCATTGAAAAGCTACAAAGGGCAGGGGCCGATTATTCATGCTTGTTGTTTTCAAATAAATAAATAGATTTTCATTTAATATTATTAGCTCCCCAAAAAATTGTACATTAGGTCCTGTGACAATAACTTCAATGATTATGACGCGTGTGACTGTGACAAAAATGGAAACACTAACCACATTACTGCCCGGAATTCTAAACGTTAAAAAATTTAAAAACAAAAATATCTCTCTCACTCTGCCTTATTATTTGCGGGGGGGTGTCAGTTTACGGAAAGCGTTGTATGTGAACAACGTAATTCTATTTTCCGTATTTTTCCGACCTCAGTTTCCGACTGTTTTCGATTCCGGAATTGAAAATTTCGCTACTCGCTTTGTATTAATCCCTGAGCACACAGCGCTCTTTAGTTCTATTTTGAGTGTTTTAATAAAACACGTCGGTTTATATACAATTAATTATATGAATAAGATAGAAATTTAAATATACTTGTTAAATATTATCATCTTCTTATGTGCTTCCCTAGTATGAAGAGAACAGCGCTCTTTACTGTGCCACCTTTTATAACTTTCGCGAGAGAACAGTTATCTAGATAAAATTTTTGCTCTGAGATTAATCTGCAGTTTTATATACATATATGCATGAGAAGGTTTAAGCATAATATGAAAACTGAATTAAGTGCCATATAACGTGATACATGTTGTTTTGAATATTATTAGATTATGTAAAAAATCGGTTCAAAATATAGAAAAAAAAAATGAAGTAAATACTTTGGTATTAACTATTTTGGTTGTTCGATTTCAAAATGTGATATACTTACATATGTGGTAGTTCAAGAAGATCTATGAAGACTTAATATAAAAATATTCGGGCAAAATTGTTTCGTCGAGTTTGAGGTAAATTTATGGTCGATCTAGTAAAGCAAACTGAAGATCAATACAATACAAGGACATTCTGAAAGCACTGCAGTGTATAACTATTATATTGCCAATTGCCAACGTTCATAAAAAATGAATTTCTGTCTGAAATCCACATAACACCGCAAATGCTTAAGTTCTGTCAACAATCCATAAGAAGACCGTTAATGATGATCAACTTCTTCTAGTCTGAAGGCATTCTATGCTGCAAACATATATGCATTTTGGCCGTATTGGGGCGGTCTAGAATACTCCCCCCAATCCCATGCAGGGTGTCGTTAGAGGCGACAGAAGTCAGCCTGCTTGGTGGTAGGGCTTCGCGTAAAGATTATATTATCAGTATTATTATTAAGTCATTAATTTTATTACTGGTATTATTATCTTTTCGTAAAACCTGCCTGGCTAGCTACAACTCTCCTGCTTGAGTCAGCCGCCAATCGACTTGTCGTGTTCCGGCTGGGGGCTTGAGAGCCAGTTCTTTCTTTCTTACCTTCTCATTTCCTATGTGACAACGCATTAGTGATACCATTGGTTTTGCAGATGTCCATGGGCGACGGTGACCACTTACCATCAGGTGGCACGTCTGCTCGTTTGTCGGCTATTAACATAAAAAAAATCCTTTATAGCTCAAAAGTCCTATGTATTAAACAACTCAAGCGATAAGTGATAAACTAAAGTTTAAAAATAGTTAAAACGACAAGGAATGACCAAACATACATAGTTGCTGTATTCGAGCTAACTTCAAACAAACCATGTGACCTAGATTCATTCCTATCAATAATTGTTAACGTATTTGGCGAAGACCAATATAAAATGGGATCCGTAGCTCGCTCTGTCTGGATATTAACAGTCTTTATAAATGTATGGCAGAATTTATATACTGACCTATTTTTTTTAGGTACAAGTGTGGAGTAACAAGACGTGATTGTACCATTGTTCACATTTTCTCGCGCTCTTTCTGTTACGTTGACTCCTCTTCTTTGGGCATATTTCTGGAACTGTACATAGATAATATAGTTGGCAATGTGGTCCGATTGGTGTCACTTAAGGAATATGTATTTTGTAATGTCTTAAATGATAAGAGTTTTATTGATAAGTGATAACATTTACATGAAGTGTTGATAAATTTCTTTTTTTTAAGTGGCTAGAAAAACATTATTATTTTTAACTTCTTAATAGTAACAACAGCGGATTATGAATAAAAAGATTAAATCAATTAATATTTGCTGACATTTATATATTTGTTTTTGATATTGTTGGTGTAGTTGGGAAAATTCAGCACGAAATTCACATGTCAATGAGCGTCTGGTGGCAGGTGTCGAAAAATATTACTTGCGTTTTTCGCTGTTCAGAGAGTTCTTGTAGAAAATGTAATTTAAATTAGATCAATATTGAAGCTGGTACAATCAAATTGAAGGATTGTTGAGTATTAAATATTTTAACATATGGTAATTGCTTTATACATTACATGAGTGGTTGGCTCGCCTACTACATTTCGACTATGCGACTACATTGCGAAAAACTTATTTCGTCATTTTGACGATTTTGAGATGTCGTAAGAATGAAAGTGTTATCAAAGTGTTTATATGTGTATTGAACTGTTTTCAAGTTACCGAGACTCGCGTGCACAGAGCTCGTTGCCAAGGTTACTGGGTGGGTGCGATCAGCTGGACTTACGTAAGGCGCGAGGGGAGCAAGTGCGGGGTGGAGGCGACGCGGCGGAGGTTAGGGCCGATCGATACCCGCTTTCGCCTCTTGCTCTGCTTCGCTGTATTTCGCACTTGAAACTTCATTGTGCCATCCCGATTGACTGAAGATCCCTTGGACCAATAGGAACATTGAATATCAATCGTTATCTTTATTTGCAAGACAAAATCATTAAGATTGTTACTCGTATGTTTTTAAGGATTATATTTATAAAATAATTTAGATAAAATGGTGAACAGTTTTTAATTCGAGTTATGACTATTAATTATGACTGTTCTTGACATTGCACCGTCGTTGTTCACGTTCATTTGTCTGCTCTACTTTTCATCGTAATTGATAAATTGGTCTCAGTCAAGATGCAATTCAGCCACGAGCATGTGGAATTAACAGGGAGTTTGAGTGAACGGAAAATTTAAATTTCAAGCTGATTATACCCACACGCAGGCCAGTCTATTATGTACGACAACTATCTCCATTTGAATGACTCTAATCTAAAAGTCTAGTCTTGAACTACCCTATCGAATGAGTATAAATTTTTTCAACGGAGATTAATATTGCAATTGGGTCACGTGGAGTGCGGCGTTTATACGAGAAAGTTGCGAGAACATTGTTTATAATACACATGTTTCGTTGAAGATTGAACGTTTGATAGTAGCGTTAGGATGTTGGCAACTGATATAAAAATGTCGTTTTGTATGCGTTTGCCAAACGAGCGAGCAGTAGTTTTGGCAGCCGGTGCCAACTTGCAATCAAATGTAAATAGTTTTTGATTTGCTCGTAGTAAAGATTATATGGTAGAGTAGAGAGTGCTGGTAGAGAGTAACGCTGGGCTGCGGGGATTTTTTACTTTTACAGTTAACGGTACACAAGGGGATACAAGATCCTCGGGAAAAATTGTGCTAATAGTTATACTTACTGAATGTTGTTTTTTGCTACACTGAGGTGACGCGTACTGTCTGAATGATCAACGCACTGACTATGTTGTTATTGACATTTTTAAATTACACAATTTAAAGTTTGTTTCGAATACGTTTAGTGTACAATAAACTCCTACGGTATAATAACTAAAAGTGATTAACAATGTAGGTATTTTCCATCATACTGAATTAATCAAGTGCGTTGAACTAATCTTGCGTGATTGACATGTTATGAAACAAATCATTCTGTTATTGTTTCGTTTGAGTTGGTCTGTTTCAGTCATTTTATAATAATCAGAACTTTGAGATATAAGTGCGATGTTTCAAAATGTAAAAAATAGTTACGAACTAACATAGAAACTCTGGTTTTTTAAGTTCGTTAAAATTTACTTTGTGCTGACATAAAGTATTTTGGTTCTGTTAGTTATTCAATTTTGATAATAAAATGTACATACATCGAATATGTTAGGTTTTACTCAACGCCTTACTCACTAGTCAACAATTTAACGATTTCTATTTACGATTTAATGCAAACAATACTTACTGCAGCTTAGGTAGTTAGTGACTCGAAGTTAATGTTGGTTCTATATAAACATTTCGCTATCTTTAAATTTTACAATAAAAAAATATCCACCTGTGTTTTATTCGTGTGTGTTTGTCTGTGAACATTCAGAAACTGGAATCTCCGGGTCCGATTAAAGCAATTTAAAGGGGCATGAGTAACGTCTGTTCTTATAGACAATCTGCGGTTGTTTTATTCATAATCCACTTGATGTTACCGTACGGGATGCTCCTTTGCCATAAATGAATCATTAATTTTACACACAGTCCTCTGAATTAATTTACCGCCACCGACATGTGCAGTGAGAATTTGTAATTACCTACTGTGATTTAATTATATACGATCATACCACAGAAGTGGTCTGGGATAATTCGGTTATATGTAACAAGACAAAATACATGACGATTTAAATGTTGTAATAAAACAATATGTACATATAATTTTAAAGTTGAGAAAAAAACAATTAATTATTAATTAATTATCACCTTCTGTCGTCGTTCATAAGAAAACTGTCTATGATCCATGCATTAAATAATCTCAATGGTTATAGGGTAATTGTTTATAATATAAAATTAGATTATACACATTTATCCACTTCAAAAAATAGTCGGATAAACACATTTGGAGACATTATATAATAAAAAAAAATTACGTTTACACACTATTGAAATAAATAACACAAATATTGAAATAAATAAATTCGTTTTCCAGTCAGACTTTAATTATTTTTTATTTAAAAATTAAATAAAAAAAAATTAATTACAGGGTTGAATCTCCTACAAAAAATCGACATGATTTTTCCGCGTCCTTAACTTTGTCCTCAGTGTTTTACTTTTTAATTTCAATATTTAATGAACAAAATTTTTATACATTTTAGATAAAACAATATTTAATTCTTACTTCATCTATCCTGATTCGACGTTCAATTTGTCGTTTTTCGTCAATGACTCCGACTGTATAATAATTATCATGATATTGATTACGGAGACCAAAACATAAATTAAAACTCGAACGTGAGCGAACATTTAGTTCGTCCTTCATTCACGTCGCAATGAAACAACGGGTAGACGTAATTTTGCACAATGGCAGCTTATGAGCAAGAATAACAAAGGCAATTTTAAATGAACTGGTCTGACCATTGTAAGTTAAGTCTTCCTGCTATACGATTTATGTCGACAACTTTCTGTTATTACCAATTCGGTGGTTTTTTTTCATATTACACCATGCGAGCTCAATGGCACCGATGGTATGTGTAACACTTTACACTTTTCTTATTTTTGGTAAGTTGCATAATTATTGCAGAGCACAATTATTAAAAATTAAAATAATAAAAACATTAAATATGATTACACAAAAAATATTTTTCACATTGAAGTTAAAAGATTTCGTGTTTTTATGGTTTGATGATTCATTTCTTTCGTGACCAATTTTTAAAGTTGAACTCGTGTTTAGTTACTACCGCAAGCTTTTGATGCATAAATTATCCAATTGGTAAGGTTTTTTAATTCAAATATTCTATATTAACTTATAAGTATAGATTTTCTTTCAATTTCAATTGTTTTAATATATATACATATTCTCAGGAAAATAAATATTCATAAAAGTAAGTAAAGCAAAAATAAAGAGGTGAAAAGAGAAGAGTTCTTTAGATTTCCAAAAGTTGCCGCGGTTATGTATTGACAATACTTTTATTCTCTACTCGAATACAGTCAAAAATCTCGGGGTTATCTTTGACCCAAACTTCTTATTGTGCGCTCATGTAAAAGATATCAGCCGTAAAATGCACTTCACTAAGCATTCTTTAAAATGCTTTCAAAATTTCTTGCTCTTTAACACTAAAATCATATTATTCCTTGCACTTGTTCAACCTATAATAGATTACGTTGATGCTTGCTACTTGGATGCCAATGAGGAGAACTTAAATAAACGTGAGCGCTTGCAAAATCTCTGTAATAGATAGATTTATGTTTGGTTTACGAAGATTTTATCGTATCTCCCATTTTCGCCAACATCTCAAGTGGCTCCCAATTCGTTTTCGCAGAAATACTAGGCTCCTATGTCTGTTGAAGAAAATACTTCATAATCCAACTTCACCTACGTATCTACGACATCGCTTCTTCTACACCCGCCCTTGATGTGTTACTTTCAGAATATATCGCAAATCCCTCCTTAAATTTCCTCAACACAAAACCACTTCTTACTCCCACTCCTTCTCTGTTCATGCAGTGAGATTCTGGAACTCATTACCGTTCTACATCCGTGAGAGTAAGACAATGTCTATTTTCAAAGTTAAAGTTAACACTATATATAACTGTGCCAAGTCCTTTCCAATTGCTTAATTATATAATATATATAATAAAACAATATTATTCACAAATAATTTCCTTCCTTATATATTATATTTCTTTAAATATGTTTCTTATAAGTTATATGTATATTATTTATATAAATTATATGTATTTATTATTTATGTAGTAGTATTTATATTTATATATATTGTACTTATGTGTATGTAGAATAATTTTATTTTGATTGTGTGCACGTTAAATTTGCCTATCATACAATAGTTTTAGTTCAAGATCTGCTGGAAAAAATTTCATTTGGGATAAGCAGTACCTATCTTCCAAAAAATTCAGATGAGTGATTAATTTAAGTTTAATATCATGTACATTAAATAAATAAATAACAATAAAAAAAATATGCCTTAAACCATCTTCAAACAAATTCTCGTCGAGAAGTTAAAAGTATCATGCTGATGTTTTATAGTTTTTAATTTATTTAACAAAAAATCTCTTTTAACATTAAAATAACATTCAAAGTTGTATATTTTCCTTATATAATTAAAAACATATTTTTGTTTATGATAACATTGGACACTATAACTAAATATTGCTGTATTTTTGCGTTTATTCACTAATATTCTAAAATAATTCCTGTGATAACGCTTTGCGTAAATACCGAAATTAACTTTGATTCCCCTCGATTAAATATTTTATATTTGTACCATCGTATGATATATGAATGTGGAGTTCACTGTCTGACTTTGAGAGCGTGATATTTTCTTAGTATTTTAGTAATGTATGTGAACGAGTTTTCCTTTTCATTTCATTAACTTTGAATGTTTTGAATAATAATGGACCAAAGATCAGTCTTGTGTATGTAAATTTATTACGTATCTGTAAACTTTAACCTTTTGCTACGAGAGTTTTGTGTTTTAAGTGAAATAAATGTTTTAAACACCATATTACTTTTACCGTTTCGTGTGATCCAGACGGTAGATTATTATCTTTGTTAGGGATTCGAAAACAACCTTACTTTAGGGTTTTAATTGCTAAATTTTAATAATGGCAACTGCAGATAGTAAATGACATGCATATTATTTGAAAAAAAATGCATATGATGATTGGATTATTTTATTAACATGCTAGGAGTGTCAATATGCATAATTGTATTAATTCACAATAAAAAAAATATACATAAACAATAATAGTTTCATATTCTAAGTATAAACATACTGAAAGCCTGGCGACAAAAAAATATGGCAGCGCGCCACCAAGATATTGCCAACAGTAAAACAGCAGGCGTTCAGGTTTGGCAATGAAAGTTTATAAAATTTGATATCTCTGTAGAAGAGATTTAATTACAGTCTTTCATCTTTTCAAGCAACCTTTCAAGTGTTTGACAAGTTGCCTTTTACAGCTGAGAACTTTTCTAATCATCCTTAGAAAATTTTCTAAATATTATGTCTCTTTAAAGTTTTCATCTTACGTTAGCGATGGTTAGTGGTTTAAAACTAACCAGCATCAATCCATCACCAATCAGCACCTTTGCACTAGAATAAGTACTATTCCGAACTCGACACCCGCTTTTCACTTGGATGTGCCATGTGTAGTTGTTCGTAATGATACTTAAATATGTACATTTTTCTATTCATCCACTTCGCTCGTTGTCAAGTTCATGCAGCAAAAGCGTTACCGTGTAGTATGTATGTATTTAATTATACGTAGTTGCTTTGCTTTGTTTATTTACGCGGCTTTGGTTGTCTCTATTGTGTTGCAGTGCGTGTTATTAGTGGCGTTTGGCGGTGCGGTGGTGTGATGTTAATGTGCATACGAAGCTGTTAGTACGCCGCGAGTATAGCGATGTCGTCGCCGGCGCGCGCGCCCTCCGCCGCCGTGCCGGCCGGCGCGGGGACTTTGCCCCCGGGGCCCGGCCCTTCCCGCCAACGATCTCTCAAGGATCGACTTCGAGACGGCATCACCGGACCCTTCCATTGGCAGTAAGTGTTTTTGTATCACCTCTTAAAGCCGTGTTCCAGGGTCCACCGACACGTCAATCAGGCTGCAAAGTTTTTTAAAATTTTGACATTTATTTGCATGTAGCACACAAAAATGCTTGATATATGTAAATCTCATTTGTATCATTTTTACTATTTCATCGCTTATCGAGAACCATGTTATGCACATTGTATGTATCATACAAATTGTTCGCTTCAACATTGTGCGCACTTTTGGTTGCAATGTTAGTTTAGGAACTTATGTATCTAAAGTAATGATATTTTGTTTCAAATCACTGTGAACTGTTTCGCTTGTTACCGAATTAAATACGATGTGTGAATCTAAAAATCGTCCTAGCCTATGTGTGGACGTAGATGCATGATATTATATGTATTAATACATTAATTTAAACTGCAGTAAACATGTGATTTTAAATTGATACTTGTGTTAAATTCTCTCTTCACTTCGATGCACTCCACGGTAGTTTTACGGTAGGTTATATTCGTATTAATACATGATAAACGTAACGTATCGGGTATATCAATTTTTCTGTCATACTTAAAGAAGTTACGCTACATATAAGATTTACGTAACTTATCTTGAAATAACACGATTACCTTAGACGAATCAAGTGCACTCGAAAATAACCAAAAATATTCATGCTTGACTAAAAAAGTTTCAACGGCTTGTCAAATTATAGCAGAATGTTGGTATTCGATTTTAAAAAATTGCATCAATAAAAAGTGTTTATACAGTCTCATTCACTGCATCAAAGATTTTTATGGATTATATTTTTAAATATTTCAGGATAAATCTTTTGAAACAATCTTGGTTAGATTTACGATAATACGTCAAGAAAATACAAGAAGATAAAATGAGGTGCTCCTTCCCTTGTGTATTTATTAAGACCAAGCATTTAAACTTTTTGGTCGAGGTTACCCAAAGTTAATTTTCCTTGATCATTCGATAAATACATCACGTCGTATTTCTTCGATGAAAATCTGTTTACTCATGTTTTTTTTTTTGTTAATTTAGTTACATTCTATCTTATCTCGACGCTGTCAGTCTTTATAGAAGTTAAATATTTTTAAGTATGGTTGCAATACAATGATGTGGTCTCTCTTAATAAAAGATTACTGATTATCCTTTAAAATTCATGTGAATATTAAACATTCACTTGAAAAATCCAACTTTACTTAGCGATAATTTGTCGTAAGTCAACAGTTTTGACTGTACTTAAAATGTCATTGTAGAATTATAAGGTTTCTTTTGCCGATTAAATACGTTGAGATAAGGAATCTTAAGCCAAACTAATTTGTCATGAACAACTATGACAATTTCAAGATTTGTCATAAGACAGTTTCAAGATTTGGGAGCTGTTTATTTTTTCTTCTGATAAAATATGAGGCTTCGTTGCGCTTTAACGTTATCAACAATAGGCATACTTTTTCCACGCTCAAATAATTGTGTATGTAGCGACTTAAAACTTTCAGCCTCGTCTCCGCAGTAAGTAAGGACTCAAATATTTACTGTGTGCAACATGCCATATAGGCTGTGTATATGTACTTTACCTACCTACGGGTTTCTTATCTCTTCTTGTGCAGACTTCGGTGGAAGCGGCCGCTATCAACTTTGGTTTGTTTATAACGTCTTTTAATTAAAAAGCCCGTTCCAGTTTTAGCGTGAGCCTTATCGTAGTTACTTGGCGATAATTTTGATTTTGAGGAAATATATTTTATACACTTGATGGAGTGTTTCATAACAAACATTTTGAAGCTATGCTGTAAATGTGAACTGTTTAAGTAACTAATTGGTTATTTAATAAACTCGAGTAGATGAGTTAGGTGTGTAGTTTACACGTTTGTCTAGTGGAATCTTTTTTTTTTAATTTGATTGACATTTTGTTTTTCGCATCATTATCACATCATCATCATTCCTGCACTTATCACTTCACATTACGAGAATTACAACATCTGTTCAATATTAAAACAGTGTCAGTCGCTTATCGACTCTCGCTCAAGTGCTGTATTCAGTGTCGTTGTACTACTCTTACACGTTTTTGATATGGATGCGACCTTGGCCGATATAAAACGTTTAGATGGAAAAAAGGGAGAGTCAGAGAAGGGGCGAACACTCCCCAGCAACACGGCATTGTTGCCTTTGTTTCGTCGACGTCACCGGCCATGCGTAATGCCGAGCATTAGCATGTAGTCGACAATGGTGTAGCCATATTGTACTAAAATGTTGCTATGTTACAAAAGAGATTGGAGATAAGTTATAAATTGTACACAGCTGTAGATGAGGTGAATGCGTCCCAATTTTATGATGGTATATCAATAAATTGCGCAACTTTTTTAGTTAACCTGCATTCAATAAAAATGTTTAAGACTTACAATTTTTTTTCAATAGCTGCACAAGGGGAACTGACGGGTCATCTGATGATAAGTGGCCATTGCAGTGCAAAACGGTTCGTATGAGCTGCTTTTTAAATTGATTTTGTAATTAACTGAAAATTCATTTGTGATCTATTTTAAGATATCTACGAATGTGCTGAATTATTAAATTAACATCAGTCCCTTACAAAATTCAAAAACTAAAAAATGTATCCGGGCATAATTGCTTATGTCAGTAGAAATATTTTATCATTATCATTATCATCATCATCATCATCATCACCCATAATTGTCCCACTGCTGGGTTTGAGCCTCCTCGCACAACAAGACAGGTTAATGCCAACCACGCTATCCCTGCGTGGGTCGACAGCCTTCACACACTTTTGAGAACATTATGGAGAACTTTAGATATGTAGGTTTACTTGTGATATTTTCTTTGACCGAAGCGAGTGAAAATTAATTTGTAATACGCACGAAATTCGAAAAAATTACAGATGGATGCAGGATGAAAACCGGAGTCTCCGGGACGGGAGAGAAACGTTGAAACCACTAAGCTACTATTACTTATTACAGTAGTAGAATGCTGGCGTACCAAATATTTGATGTCTTATAATTTCGTTATCGTTAACAAAATGTACTATATTAGCATTAAAACAAAACCCCAAGTGACATGGCGGACCTGTTTAACGCAAAAATAGTAGATATGGTGGTGAATGGATCAATGAATAAAATGAATGAGTGAATAAAATGGACGGAATGAATGAATTAAATAATATTTGTTCGAAGTTACAAACTGTTTACGAAATCAAAGTTGATGATCCCACAGACTGAAACGGACTTCGCAGCATTGGATAAACGTATGTAGCTGTGTTGTAAATATATAGATATATGTATATATACATGGGAATTGTTCTTATTTCTCTTAGAAATCGTAATATTTTTCCCAAGTATAACTATGAGTGATCTATGTTAGGTAAATTTTCATGTTTCTTTTATGTTGAAAATACATAGTTGTACAGTGGCTATTGCGAACACCTGAAGGTCGTTGGGTTCTGTACCACTTAGTTTAGCTGGATTTTTATTTGCCTGACCGAACTCCCCCTCCCCTTTCTTTGCATCAATTGTGGAATCATTTTACGTGTTTCGGTTGCATTGTACGACAGCGTAGATAAACTGTACCCCGTTTCCAAGTTGGCCGTTAACCTTTTGTTTGTTGGTTATTTTAATAAAAAAACACAATTTAAAATTATACAAAACATAGTTGTATGTAAAGTTGTGTGTATTTTTCTAATTTATGCCCTAAGCTAACCTTTTTTTTAATGTTAATGCTTGACAACAATCCCATCTGATAGTAAGTGGTGATGTAATCTAAGATGTTGAACGCACTAATTTATAAAAGCTTATTGATCGTTTTGTTTATGAACACTCGAGGGTCTCATACATTTGCTAAATTTAAACTTTTCCTTTTATTACGTTCAGTGAAAATCAGATATGTTAAACAGAAACGCGTATGATCGTATATAAGAGTTCCATCTTTTCAATATAAATATAGAACTATATGAATATTACGAATCCAGTTCTATGATGATTATATTCTTAGTGAGATGATATATTTATTCTGATATCACTGAAATTTGATCAGATCTTGAATCTCACGTGGAATGCACACGCTATGTAGAAAACTACTTAGATAAGAGTTTTCTTACCTTACGCGTTTGGAATGTGCAACGACTATAATGAGAAGTGCATTTGATATTCCACTCAATGAAACAGTTTGATAACATTAAAGACGTGTACTTCAAAACAGATTCAGATCATGGAAATCACATTAACTCGTATACATGTAGAGTTTATAACCACACCGATAAAAAAATTTTGCCGCATTGAAAATTGTATTTGAAATTAGAGTTGACAGTTAACACTTCGTGAAAATTTCATCAACAGCGTATAAACATCCATTACGGTTGTGTTCAAGGAACGACATGTTAACGCCTGTATGCGTTTGTATATATGTACATTAGGCGAGAAATGTACTATCTTGCACAGTGGTAATCAACCTTTTTTTTCATAAAGATCGCAACCACTTCATAGTCGTGGTGTTGCTAGCCGCAAAATAGAAATAAGGAGAAGTATCACAGCCAAGCAAAGGGGAATTCCTGCGGTCTCGCTCACTTGATACGGTATTAAAAATGGCCAATGCCAAACATAAATCTAGCTAATCCAAACACTTGGTTTGTCGTATTAACAGAAATACCAAAATGACGTATTGTCGTGATACAATCAGACTTCTGCTGTAAATTTAAAAATAAATGAATTTTCCGTATATTACAGCAAATTGCTTTATCAATAATAGCACTGCACACCGCGGCGCGCTAGTTTGTGTAGAACCTTTTTACTCATCGCACTTTAAATTTTGCGAGCCGCAGGTTGAGTATACTGAGAGTTGAGTATCGCTCGCGTCAGATGGTACTATAAATGTAAGCGGAAATATTTTTCCTTTTCTATTTTGTTAGACTGAACCGAATCCTCTCATTTGTTGAGGCTGATGATGTACTATTTTTTTCGTATCCCTACCCAAGTCAGATTTAATTTTATTTACGGTATAGATTCCTTTTTCGTTCTGTGAATTCATATGTGTACCAATCATCATATTTTTCGCTAGTAGATTTGGAGAAAACCGTGCGTGACGGACGAACAGGCGGATAATTTTCCACTCGCCTGGCTTCTCAGCATCCTTTAAGGGTGATTTTTTTATTTTTAAGGAAAATAATCGATAATGAACATATTTCGCGGGTATATCATTTCTTTCAGGCGTTAACAATGTCATTGATGAAGTACAAAAAGATAAAACTGATAAAAATATATATATATAACCTAAGTAATATCATATATATATTTGAAGACAAATATTATGTAGAAACAAGAAAAGGCCGTCATTTTTCGAAGAGTTATTTTCTTTTGTATCTAAAATCTCATTTTATATGTCCAGAAGAATTTTTTATTAGGCGATTTCGTCGTTGTTCGTTGACACATAAAATTTCATTTCTTTTCTACTACTTTGCTTATTATAGACTTACAGTGTTTGTATCAGATGCTTCTGGTTCTATGAAGCTTAAAGACTGGAAGATAAGGATGATGGATGTTCCCTTTGATTTATTTATAAATTAACAATGTTTTATTGTTCGAGTTCGGAAATTTGCAAGAAATCTTTCAAAAATAAATTACTTTTCTTTCAAATACAGGTCCTATTGTACTCTTATTCTTAGGTTCTATATTTGATAGTAATAAGCAACATTATAAATATCTTTAATAACTTGCTTGAAAAGCACCTACATATTAGTTACTGTTTTTAAAACGAGAATTAATGTACGTTATTGCTGTCGCACAAGTTCAATGTTTTCGATTATTGAGCTATTTTTAAAGTTATAACTCTTGTTACGTATGTGTAACATTTCACATTTTAATGGCGAGTTTTACTAGTTGAGTTCTGAGGAAATGATTTTTTTAACTGTTATTATTACCAATATGAACGATGTAAATTAATAGATACAGTCGTGCGAATAAAAATTTTTACTATTTAGCTACCAAATAATCAGCGCCATCTCTTAGAATATTCATAAACTATCACAGAACAGTTGTACTTTTGTCAATAGGTTGTATGTAATGCGACCAAATTAAAGGCATTTGACTTGTAAACTTAGACAATTGGCAACCATAAATTATAATATTGAATTCAAATTCTAAAAATATAAGTTTAATAAGTAACACATTTTATTTATTATACTAACGGACAAAAATATATTGCTTCCTTTTTTTTGTTACCGTTTTGTTATAACTGTATCTTGTGAATCTTCAAGTACCTTGTTCGAGAGAACTCGGTACAAATATCGTTTGGGCGGTAAAGTGTCAATGTCACAGATGAAATTATTTGTTAGATGTTCTTTTAATCAACGAATGGTGCTTGACATATTTATTTCTGTGAAGGATATGCATCCAAATCTCGACTGACAATGACAACTTGTGACGGTGACAAACTGAATAAAGTGACAGTTGTTTGGCTATATTTTAAGCAGATTATTTAAATAACTAGAGACCTAAAAGTCGGTGAAAATACATTAATTATTAAGATTTGTCTATGTATTGTATTGTATCGTCAATCTGTTATTTTCCGTAGATGTTATTGAATTAGTTGATAGTATCAAATATATCGTATATGTTGTTCTACGATCGTGACAGAGTTACTTGCACGAGGCCGTGTAACATTGAAGGCTTAACAAAGCTGTCACGCGTCTCCCGCGATAAACAAATGCTTCTCTTTAGTTTTCAACCTAGCGTGTCCAAATCGATTTCATACCCACTTCGGCTTTTTGTGATCAGTATCTATTTTCCGTTTTCATATTTGCATATTAATAACCTGGGGGCTCTGGCACATTCGATTTGTTAATGTTGATTTGGCATAAAAACAATTTTTGCCCCCTAATTGTTGGCATTTTAATTGTTAGGCCACTTGTTGGAGGTTCATGTCAAGCAGAAAACATCTAAATGTTGACGCATTCCTTGAAAAAGTGTATTAACGTAAACGGTTAAAAGCTTTTATCTTATCTTGTCCAATTTATCACAAATAGTGAAAGTATGCCACTTGGGTAGATTGATGCTATTGACATAATCTATGCGCCTAAATTCTATCTGGCATTTGAGACGTGAATCATATTTACTGTGTACATACGTATTTCTATATCGGATATTACTGTGTTCTAGACGTCTGTTACTAATATCACTGCACTTTAACTAAAGACTGCAAGTTTCCCTTTAGAATGTATGGAAATCAAATAGTTATAATAGCATAAGGTTAGCTTTAAAAAAACTCGTACGGACTGGTTTTAACGCCACTGTCCAAAAATGAGCCCTTTTTATGCGCCTTACAGCTCACAATTAAGTAGACCGGCCATTAGGTAATGTTACTAGTAAGTGGCTATCGCTGCTCAACCGCGTCAGTCACATCAGAAACTCGTATAAATGATGCGTTGCCAGCAGGAATGGAAGCGGTATATACGTGTACTTATATTAACATCCACACCTTGAAATATAAGAAAGAAAATGTTTGATGTTAATTGACATTTTAGAGATAATTGAGCGTAAACAGCCATGATATTTCGTATCATGAATTTGGGTACCAAAGAAGGTAGACAGAAGTCTTTGAGTTAATATTTTAGGAAAAAGCTTATTATTTATATTCGATTAGTTTCAGACAGTTTGATTATATTTAACAACAAATACACTTTGCTAAGAATAGCGCCACTGCGCACCTGCTGCCAGATAGCGACAGGGAAATAAATGCAAAGATAAAAGTGGACGAGCCCCCAGTTTCTTGTTTACCTCCTCACTTCAACCGTACGGTGTTTAATTAGTAAAGAAACGGACAAGATAACTTTGTTATACCACCGGCTCCGTCGAGGAATTAAAACCGAACCGCCTGACACGTTCAGACAGCCTCTTCGCCCTCAACAAATATTTTTACCGAACATAGTGATATGTTTTGTTTTTCATAATTTGTATTTTTGTTTATTGTATCCTGTTACGCCACGCTAAATATTTCTCATAGTTACCGTCTTAATTTATTAAATTTTTTATTGTACGAGGAAAAGGTAACAATTAAAACGACAGGTACTTATTATATTTGAACTTTATGCGCTTTAAAAGTGTTTATTAGAACACAGAGAAACGTTATTAATGCCTCATTGTTTCTTGGACTTATTGTTATAATATACAAGTTGTATGTTATTGTTGTTCTTGTATTTGGATTTCAAATTGTGCATGTCGGCAAATGCCAGTAGTTTTAGTAGCGTTGTCGAACATAGCGTGGGCGTATAAATCGTTTACCATTTTTAATTAATTGTTAACAAACACCACACCGGGCAAACGATTTCAAGTAACAGTTCCTAGTGCGGAGGAACCGATCTCTTTGACCGCAGAATGTAAACTAAGGCTCCATCCGGCGTCACTCCACTAGCTAGGCTCTGTTGTAGCACGATGTTAGTCGAGTATCGACGTCATTGCGGCGGTACTGCCATCACTCGGATATCGTGCCGGGTTTCGTTTCACGTCTATGCTAATGACCATCTCCGACATGCATATTATATCTTCATATCAGTTTACATTTTAATTTTACCTTTTATGCAGATCATACTAAAATAACGGCATCCTGTAAATTAACAGTCACATTCTTATGTCCAGTTATTTTATAACATAAATATTGTCCTTTAAAAGCTGACCCTACCTGTCAGATTATACCCAGTGGCCAAAGTCGAGGCTAAATGCCGGATGTAAGTAAATAGTTGCTGCAATTAATTGAGTAGATAATCATTCTAAATGGTAATATTACATTGACTTCTCTGATTATGGTCATTAATTATGATTTTCGTGAAATAAATCTGTCAGTATGCGTATAAACGGAACACTAAATACTTGGAAGCACGGCCTTCGAAAGACATTGAAATCGTTTGGACAAAATTCATGTAAGCGGAAACACGATTGTATCTCACAATAAACTACATTTAATGCCGAAAATACACGGCTCAGTTTCATTTTTAATTTTGGGTGCAATTATCCAATTAGCTGTATTAGTATGTAAGTGAAGCGTTCAGCAAGCTTTAGTCTTCTACGGTTTAAAAAAAGTTCTCAAAATGAATATATATTGACATACAGTCGTTGAGAGTTTTTTACCAACCTGGCTATCTATCACCCGCTTCTAGAATCAGCGGTGTTATATTTTTACATGTTTTAGTTGCAGTGTCGGAGAGACGTTGATTAGGTGGTCTTAGACGGTAACGCGTAGGGGATGCCTTTGGCATTAAGGACGTCCATGCATAGTCAGTTACCACACTTATAGGTGGCACGTTTGCTTTGTTTATATAAATTTAAAAATATAAAGCTCGCCATTTGTAACGTCATGTTTTATTGTGTCCAATAATAATGTGTATTTCCTTAACAATTATTAATAACTTACACCTAATAAAATAGTTACATGATGTACAGTTAGCATAAAGGCACTGCAAAATTAACTTAGTTTTTGTATTTTCAGCATAAAGCGTATTTTTCAAGTTGTTCGAGCACATTCTATAATTGACGGTCTGAGCGGTTCCGGAGCAGAAGTGCGCATGATTGAATGATTGGCATCGGCGCCAGTTGGACACCTCTCGAGATGATGCTGCGCAGGCTCGCATCCGTCCTGCAATGCATCACGTTGTTAGCCGTTTGTTCCAGTCCGGCTGGGACTACATGACACTGTTTGCATGCTGTCAATAATTATTACGCCATTATGAAACTCTTACACCGACTGACTTGACCCAAAAATGTACAGAACTTAAATCAGAGGTTATAGAAACACATTTTTGCACAGGATTTCTTCTTATATAAGTAGTATAATGAGAAGTACTACAGGATTTCTCAAAAAATATTTCTTTATGTGATGAAATAGGATGTTTAAAATTGGTACACACACACACACATATTTATTCCATAGTGTTAAATGCTTTAAATTTGATACATTTTCGATACAAATAACATTTTATTTACAACAAATAACAGATAACAGAATACATGTTTAAAAAAAGTATTTTTTCCTCAAATGCCGATTACTGAAGCAAGTGATTTATGCATTTAGATTATTAGCATAGCCGGCTTATTGGATTGTCCTGTCAGTCAGTGTCCCCTAGAGAAAGAGCACAGTAATTTAGGATGGCAAGTGACTATCTTAAATGCTTAGGGCTTTGGAGGGTTATGTTTGTAATATCCATTAAGTTAACCAGCACAAAATGCAGGATTGCCTGGTTATGTAACATGAATAACGAGTATTTCGTGAACTATGAAAAAATCTTATTTGTAAGTGTAAAAAGGCCAGTGCAGAAATACTATGTATGTATTCCATTGTTACGATAGTACTCCAGACGGTCAGATCGAATTAGAATTATTTTCATATCTTTTCGCCAATTGTGTACATCTAGTAGGCGCTTCAGTTTATTTGTGATTACGCATCGGCCGGCTCAGAGGCGAGACGAACAGTCTCATGTAATCACAGCCTAAATGAGCGCATCCCGTTTCATATATACTCTGGAACTGCGTACTCTGGCGTGTATTTACGTCACCATGCCATGCAGCGACCTCCCGTGTACATTGTAAGCACATCAAACCGAGATGATAAACTGTTTATATCATAGATATTGTCAGTGCTTGCAATGAAAATCTGTTTGCTTAACAAGCTGGCTGGATTTACACGTAGTGTATGGAAAATAGTTTACGACGTGCTTCAATCACTTAGTATAAGTAATTAAAGTAATGTACTAAGTATCCGTATATTTGTTTAATTTTATATATTTTCGACACTCGCTCCAGAGAATTCTCGACTTCAGGCACAAGTTTAATTCTGTTTTGTATCACTTGCCGCTGAGAGGCATTTGCATGGTCTGTGTGGAGCATACTGTCACTCAATTATACTTGTTTGCTGAAGCGTATCATTAAAATGCAGAATGAATAGCGTAGGCGATAATACAGACTTCTGAGGATCGCCAGCAGTGATGGATTTCTTTTCCGAACAACAACCGTTGACTAATCGTCAATTTAATTTAATATGTCGCTTTAATATGTCTTTATAATTTAATTTAATATGACGCTTTAAAATACTTTAATATGTCGCTCAGACAGAAAGCTGGTTATATCTACTTGCATAAACTTTCAGGAAGACCTTAAGATCGTAAAATGGGAACTTCGCGAGAAGGGTCCTATGCCAGACCCGGGCAAAGGCTTTGGCGATATCAAAGCCTCCTGTTGCTTTCGAGGCTCTGAGCCCATCGGTGTCTGAGGTAGACTAGATGGTCACCAGCATATCAACTATGATGGAAACCATATTGGTGGTAGCTGATCAGCTGGTTATTCTCCAGGTACCTCAAGATCTGCGTTTTTGATCACACGCTCCATTATCTTCGCAAGAAGGGAGGTAATCGCAATTTAGTTGGCCGGATGGCTGCGGTCACCTTGAGAGCAAGTACGTTCTTTCTTACCTTCTTCTCATTTCCCGGTCGACAACGCATCGGTGATACCATTGGTCTTGCTGATGTCCATGGGCGACGGTGACCACTTACCAGCAGGTGGCTCGTCTGCTCTTTTGTCGGCTATTAACATAAAAAAAACTTTTTGGGTATAGGGTGAATGAGAGCTACCTCCCACGAAGACAGTACTTTTCCTCGTGTATAGCAAAGCGACATCAGGGGCGTTAAGACGGGAGACAACTCGGGAGCGTACGTTTTTAGTACCACTACAAGAATGCCGTCTGGCCCACTCGACTTATTGATATCTAGGGACCCCAGAGGTCGCTTGACAGATCTTTGTATAGAGATAATGCCGTTTAACGAGCTCTCACGTCGCAAGATGTGGTTCTCACATCGTCATTAATCTATTTAGATACAAAGATGGGTCACGGTGTTATCTGACATCTGCAGGGATGAAAAAGACGGCAGACAGAAGTTATCTTCGACGGCCTTTGCTAGCGACCAAAATTATTAACTTCCTGAGGGTCAGCTTAATAGTCGCTTGCCAATTCTACCGATGTACTTAGCCTTTGCCTTGGCCATCTGTCTCTTAGCTGAACGGGAGGCAAAGTTTAGCGTTGTTTTAAGTTCCCAGGTTTTCGGATCTTCACTGGTATACGCCGACACTCAGGCTTAGTAGGCGGCCTGTTTGCATCTGGAAGTCGCAACGAGGGGTCCACCAAACTAAGGCTGGTTTTTCCCACAGATGGATATTACAAAACCAAGGATAAAACATCATACTACAAAACTAATATAAATAAAAATGTTTTGATGAGATTTATAGTTATTATTATACAGTTTCGTTACACTGAATGATTTTACTTCTGCATGATAAGTTTACATTAGGTGATTTTAATACCAACCAAAACAACTATAAAATCTTAGACGCAAGCGTAATAAAATAAATTCACGGCATCTTTTTAAAGTGTTGCCTAGAATTTATTCATAATTTGCCTTTTTAAATGTTATGAAAAACTGATTACATTAGATTTTTTTTCTATATATTAATTCATTAGTCGATTTCATTTAAGAATCGAGAATTTTCGGCACTGAGTGCAAAATGGATTCTTGCAAAATAATCATAGATAAATAATTTTGAAGTTTAATGTTATACATATACTAATTTAGTGTAATTGTTTCTATAAAGTGGCATATTCTTTAAATTTATTTTTGTATATTTTGTATGATGTCTATATATAAAATAAATAAGCGCAGAACAAAATTGCGCCCTTGAGTAGCAAATCTAGATATCACTAATTTTATTATCTTAATACTAAACTTTATATCTTACGTTAATGATATGGTCTATCGTAATTGATAAACAACGAGCATATCTCAGTACACCGCGATGTTTTGGTCGTTAATCGTTTATATAAATATGATTGGTTTCAATTAACAGTGGTTTTAAAAATGTCTCTTTGGTACTTTTTTTGGTATGTATATTATACATAACACAGTGTTAGTAATAAGCGCTCGCTGAGTATTTCACTGGCAAACAACATCGGCCCAATGCAGACCAAATTATGATTGATAATGTACGTACGTATTTGTAAAGACAACAAAATGCCCTGGCTGTAGTAATTTACAGCACACTACATCGTCTCTTTGTCGAAAATACAAGATTTATTTTGTCTCCAATTGTTCAAGATATAAATGACGAGTGCTCTTGTTATATTTAATGAATTATTGTTGAGCGCTTGAACATTACGTGATCATGTAGTTGTTCGTAAAACAATATTTCTGGTTATGTTCTAACGCATTTGCCTAATTGTTTAATTTGCTTAAATGTTTCAAGCAAATCAGTGTGGTCTAGAAGACTGCTAACAACGAAATATGACGGCCAAACACTATGTTTATGAAGCGTGTACATAAATCACGAAATTTTATTTATCGTTATATGTATGTGGCTAACAACTGTGTGCCTGCAAAAACACTGACAAGTTTTTATTTTAACATAAAACAAACTCCAACTCCCGCTTTTGAATCACAATATTTTCTTTTATAGCGTCCCATGACGTCAGTAGTTAGTTGTGAATTTTTCACAGATTAACTGCACTAGAATGGGCGATGTGAAGATTTGGCTTACAGATATCGAGTGAGTACCTACTTAGCTGTCTATTTCGTACTACGTCCGACGTTTGGCTTTTGACTCTGGTCTGATCTTATCGGCACGTCTGGTATACGAAATTCAATTTAATACAATTACTTATGGAGAAAATCCACGAGTCATTCAAATTAAATATAAACTTGGCCGGCATAGGGTCGGACCTCTCCTTACATGTTTTATCGTAAATCAAATTGAAGACAGAATTAAATGGGTCACGCCATCGCTACCAATTGCAATTTGTATAATAGCTTTAGTAAGGTTCGATTTAATATTACCCAGGGAAGGCGCGCGCCGAAGCCACGTTTCCTGTGCTCTATTGATTTGTACGTCAATAAGCCAGCTCCGAGATTGTGATTAAAGTTACATTTTGTAGACTTACATCATTTAAGTGTATTATGGACCTTTGTCTGTTTGAGAGCAAGGAGTTTCTAGTTATTTGTTTTGAATTAATACAATTCCATTGAGACGATCTATAGTACCAGTTGGTAGTGATCTAGCCGACAGAACGAAGAATCAAACGGGTGGTGTAAATGGATTTTTATTTAACTCCTCGATGTCTGTCTTATTCTTTCTTTTTTTGACCTCTTATGGTATCAACCACTAATACTGGGCAAATCATCGATCAAGTTTATGATCAATTCAAAGAGTTTTGCTCTGTTTTGTTCGACCATAATAATAATAATCATAATGATAATACTTGAAAGCGCGTAGCTAGCGCCATCTACTTAAAAATATTACATTCTAGTTTTGATAGCATTAAATAATAACACTTTTGACTAGAATGCCGTATTTGACGCAACTCTAGCAAAACGTCAAGCTAGCAGGCGGCGATCGGGACTCCGATGTTTTTGGTTAGTGTATAAAACCAAAGTGCTGCGACCCAGCTAATTAAAGGATTGCATATGTCATATGGCATATGTAAATTCAAGATTATGAATAATTATGACGAAGGCTACTACGTGCCTTAATACTAAAGCTTGTCAAAAAAAGACAAAAATCGTTTGACTATTTGTCAAGGACAAGAACAAGAAAAAGTTGCTGAGCTGTTCTGTCTTAGACTATGTAAAAATAGATTTTCCAATGATTAAAATGGAATGTTAAATTGGGAAACATTTGGATATTCGACACTTCCTTTTTGCTTTTCGATAAAAGTTCTAATGTTGCAAAAGCTACTCTTGACATTTGTGCGTTTTGACAGTTGTGTATGATACGGGTGACATTGCTAAAAGAACCTATCGTAATGTATAAGCAAATTCTATCGTCTTGTGATGCTGTAATTTGGTCCTGATGTGGCTTGACTTTTAGTTGAGGATCGTTCAGTTCCTAACAGTTTGTTTGGCCGATTTGCTGCAAATAGTCCAATATTTGTCAGGAAGGAACTTTTCATTATCATTAATTTTCATTCAGAACAAGTTTAATCTGTGACAATAAAATTTCCAGAACTGAAGCAATTTGGTTAAACTCGTTTAGTGGTATTATTCAGCCAGTCAAGTTAACTCCATTGATATGTTGTAAATTAAAAGGGACAGGAGTTTATCTTCGGTGATCATGGTTGAAGAAGTCAATATTGATATTACAGGCAAAATTAAACTCAGATAGTTTGTTTTTAAAAAGGACTAACAAATCTTAGAAAATTTAAATATTCGAATATTTAATCTAAAATGAAAAATTAAAAGGTCATCTACTTAAGCATCAGTAGGAGTATTAACGGCTTTTCATGTTGTCTGCTCAGTGGTTAGCTGGTAGAGAATGCATTACGTATTAAACTCGCCATTTGCACCACGATAAACTTTATTTTGGTCAATGAAGGTTAAACAAAAAAAAATTAAATGAGATTGTAAAGATAAAACAGGGCTGATCATGTCATCATGAAAATGTCAATATCATATGGGTTGTTTATTAGATTCCAAGATTTTTTATTTAAAATTCCAGTTGTGACACCTACTTCACTTGTGATGTTGCTTGTCAAACCAAAGTATTAAAATAATCTGTGTCTGTTGAGAATTCTCGCAGTGGTTGTAGAGTAGGTCACATGTATAGTTCACACATGCACCTGTGTGTGCAACACAGATTAAGCTAATTGGGGACAGATAACTAATTACTTAATTACCTTTTTTATCTTATACTGTATAGATACTATAGAATTATTCCGTTGTATTTGATTGTTCATGTACTAAATTATAACTGATCACAACCCTAAAGGGGATCTATTCGTAATTCTTATTTTCTCATAGCTCTTCAATATGGTTTATGATTCGTGACAAATATTGCATTCGTTTAATAGCTAAAACTGGATAATATTTTGACGCACACATAGAAATTGCTTCTTATAATATTATTATTAAATATTATTATTATTACTAAAATGGCTTGACATGGATTTATGTAATGTTTGATTTGAAACTTATATTATTGTGGACATTATTAATTTTAACTGACACGGGTATTTACGATTTTAGTGGATTGTGCCGATTTTTCGACTAATCAAATGGATCATGGTAACGACGACATTGCAGTGGCGCGAGAAACTATTGACAGTTGACTCATGAAAGACACTAATGACAGATGAGTCTGTCAATTTCACGTCATTACTTACACTTCACACAAATTAACCGCTGTATTCCACACATTGATCTAATTGAAATCCATCTTCTCTATACAAATTTTTTGGATATTTTTTGATATCAATGGTCTACTGCTCTACTACTACTAATATACTTCTCATCGTGGAATGTGTTGACGTTCAGCCGAGATCACCCGTGGGCTATGTAACCCAATCCAATGATTTGGACCGGCTTCAATCAGGTAGATAGATGTTTTGCTACGATGGATGTTTTTTTTACATAAACATGCTTAACAACAATCCCATCTGATGTTAAGTGGAGATGGAGTCTTAGATGTTTAACGCACTAAGTTATAAAAGCCTATTCACTCTCCTCTTAACGACTCATACATTGTGAGTAGGCGACAGCACAATGCAGTGCGCACAATGAATGATGACACATTCTCGTCGTCCGTACAGGTGGTACGTTCACAACGTACTACCAATTTCATCGGTTATCCCTTTGATATAAGGCAGAACTACCGTTTGGCGTTCTGCTCTACTAGCAGCAACGTATCTCTGCTTATACCTTGATGCCGCCGTGTTGTTATTGTAAAGCAAAACCTTATTAATGTGGATCGAGTTCTCGCGTCAAATGATCACCATCATAATCGACATAAGTTCGTTTTTTTTTTAAATGTTTTAAATAATGATGCGATGTGCCTTCAAGGTATCTGTCCTTGTGAGTGGACTTTCGTGTATCGTATTCATGTACATCGTGTGGTTAATCATAGTGACGGAGTGTATCTCCAATGTGATATCCCCGAATGCCAGCCTCCCATTGTTACAATTCGTAAGTAAACTTGATGCACAACATCATGTTCACTTTGCTACTGTAAAGAATTCAAGTGAGTTATTTGGAGTTGTATTAGAGTCCTTCCTCGCTTCGACATTGCGGAAACCATCATCATAATATCTTCTCCATACCTTAATACAGCTAAGTCCGGTCGCGATGGCCTTCTCCTTAATGTGTTCCATCCATATATTCACTACTACAGGCGTGACGGGTGTGCCGTCTATCTGGATATCTAGAAACGAGACAGTGTTCTAATAATTTAACATATTCCACAGCTAAATCATTATCACGAAGAACACTAGTAATTACTAGTAAGCACTCGGTAATAGGAACGTTTATAAATAAATATTCCACGTCAGATCTAACAATTGTTTCATTCTCGTCGAGCCTAGTATATTATATTTACGAAATGACACGAGTCCTTAACACATGTCGTTGTTTTTCCCAACATTGACTGTAATATCCTAGTTAGGAGTTTTGCTAGTTTAGTTTTGTAGTAGATAAAGAGACAAAAACATGTATTTTTTTAAGTTACAAAATAATCGTGTAGTAATTATGTACTAAGCGAAGCCAGAGCAGGATATTAGTTCAATATGCTAATTTTTTAATTTACAGTAGTCATCTAACGTGTTATAAATACCGTTGATCGCAGAATGGCGCATTGTGTACCTATTAATTACTCTTACCATGTCATATACATAATTATGATATCTATGTCATTTTAATATTAAGCTAACATGTTTCTCGGAAGCCGTGTTTACAATCTGAACCTATCAAGATAAGAGTAAAATGTTTACAAACGGCAGCGGCTTTGTTTGAGGACTAGATACGTAGATGCCGACATTGCCAACTTTATTTAACATCACTTTTATATAATTTTTTATATTTAGTGACCGACCTCCTCTTCAAGACATACAATTTTAATCCGAATTTCTTCCAACCGCCTTTGATGTAATGTATTTTTTAGAGTTCAGGTAGCTTATCTAACTGTGAAAACCACCTCAAAATCGGTACAGTAGTTTCTAATGTAACATAAAAAATCTTATCTTTCTATTTAATATACAACGAAATATATAATTTAAGATAATATATAATCTATTTAATATACAACGTCCCTACATTACATTATCCCTATAATAATGACAAGAAAGCCTGGAAATATTAGTGCTGAAACTGATTCCGCGCAGATTAATAAAAATATTTTTTTAAATTGCCATTTAAAAGATGTGCTGAGGAGTTTCATTCGACGTTAATTCTCCTCGATATTAATGCACCGTTTCGAAACGGTAGCTGACGCAAAAAAGACGTGCATAAGTGTATTTACATAAATACCTAAATGATTTAAATATTTTGAATTTGAACTTTTTAATAATCTTTAACGTTGACGACACACATTAAATCGGTTTCACTGGGCGTAAATAACACTTCCGTAATAATTGTTTTTGTCAGCGTCACGAAAATAATCATATCCTATTTTTATTCTTCCAATCGTGCATGCGGGTGTGATTAAAGGACAAACATAAATATATTATTTAGTTAACACAGCCGCCTTAAAGATTGACTGCTTAGATTAAACAAGCCTATATATATATGTTTTTGTGTGTACATAAACATGTGCGCCAAGATTTTTTTTTTCAATACGTTTAAGAAGTTGTCAGTGATAAATTACAGCGATAAAGGTTGAGTTGTTTAATGTCATATTTAAATAAATACTTTTTCACCGCACAAAGTTATAAAAATACTTCAGTGTTGAGAAAGCGTGTTATTAATGTTCTGAACAGTTGTATTATGAATTTATTCTAAAACTAAAATGATATATATACGCAAACATCATGGCGACCATTAATGTAATTTGTCATTCTAATTTTGAAATTATATGCAAATAAAAACAACAACAACCAGTGTTTACAGCAAACAGTTTCAGCAGCTTATGGTAATGTCATTTTTAAATAAGCAATGTAAATGTTGGAAATTAGGAGCATTACTCTTTTAAATTACTGGCGTATTACGGTTCAATCTAAAACTGGTAGGCGCCTGTCTGTGTAACCATATAAAGTTTGAATGGTAACTGTTTTCATTGGAGTCGATACACTTTATCATCATCTTACAATTAGATTTTAACCGACTTCATAAAAGGAGGAGGTTCTCAGTTTGTATGTAATTTTTTTTATTTTAATTTGTACTACCTCAGAACTCAGTCATTTATTAGTCGATTTGGAAAATTCCTTTTTTGTTTCAGAGGGTATATTCCCGTTTGGTTCTGTTTAAATATGAAGAAAAAATGGCATCCCAAGGGTGAAAATAGGAAATTAAACCAAAAAAAATATTAAAATACAAACAAATTGCCCTCGCTTCGCTTCAGAAAAATTACGCCTTACGCTTGCTTATAAATAGCACCTGAATTGTTTTAGAACTGTGTTCTTCTCGTTCTATGGATTTGAAATTACATATAACTTTTTTATTTATAGACGGATTGCAATAAAATGAATATTAAGTGATGTTCACTGCAATACTTTAGTGAAAACCAGAACGAAATCGGTTTAACCGTTTTGAGATTAGCGCGCACAAACGCTCAGACAAACAGACAAAACTTCTAACAACTATTGTTTTGTGTTCTATTGCGTCCCTAATAATATAATTTATTATATATCGTTCATATACAGAACGCGATCAGTTTATTTTATTATATGTATAGAATAACTTGTTTTACAACGCAATCCATCGTGTATTTGTAGTTGTTACATTGTGTTGTATGAATTTGTCATTAAATCATTGTTAGTCGTTTAACGTATGTCTTTATGTATAACTAGTTGTGCCCGCGACTTCGTCCGCGTGGAATTTAACAAAAAAGTTATACAAAAACAAAAAAATAGCCTAAGTTACTCCTTATTAAATCAGCTACCTGCCAGTGAAAGTCCCGTCACAATCGGTCCAGCCGTTTCAGAGTTTAGCCAGAACAAACAGACAGACAGACAAAAATTGTAAATAATGTTATTTTGGTACATGTACCGCATATACATTCTTATGAAAATAGTAAAAAGCGGGTTATTACAAACAGACACTCCAGTTTTATTTATTAGGATCGATGAAGTACTGTATCACGAAACATCGTAATTTAGTACAGTGACAACAACAGTTCGTTAACAAATTTATATGCAAACACCCAAACGGAATGTTATTATATGAATCACTAATGATGGATCGGCAGTCAACGACATTGAAACATGAAGTGAAGTGTTAACAATCCTGAATTTGTATTCATATTTAACAATGTTATTTGTAAACCATGCAAAAAACAGCAATTGAGTAATTGTACTGTGTACGAGAGTTTATATAGATTTATAGGCATCGTGCCATCTTAATGGTAAAATATTCGGAGTAATGATGCAACATTTTGAAGTAAAGTATTTGTTCTGTGATGATGGTTAATGAACAGATCTCGATTGAAGTTCTATAATCTTACAGTGAAGCTTATAATTGAGTAAATTCAATAATGCCAAGTAAAATGTTGTTTAAAATGTTATTGATAAAAATCACAGACTCTAGTAAAATAAACTGCCTTATATTCGTTGTTGAGCTGTGTAAATTGCTTCAAGGACAATCTTTCTCTAAGAACCATCTCCGACATTTCACTTAGTTTCTTGATCCCTACATTCTAGGTGTTTACGAGGCTTTTTAATGGATTTCTGCTGAAATTTTAGCTACGTAGCTCTGTCGCCGCCGCCCACTACCCGACCTGTCTCGTGGCATGGCCGCTTCACTTACTCAGCGTATGTTCATTGCCACATTTATATTTAAGAAACAATTTTCATCTAGCGTTAAACCTACCACAGGATTCACATTCGGTAGCATTCTTACAGCAACCGATTTGTACTTATATTTTGTAGACTACTAGCGGCTCGCCCCGGCTTCGCGCGGGTGTACTTTATCAATAGTTACCGCAGCGTATGCGATGAATTATTTTTTTAAGCAAATTTTTTTACACCTTGCTTCACGTTACTGAAGTTTTAGCAAATATCGTTAATTTTTTCTAGTAATAAATGTATCCTATGTTACTCCGGGATAATGTAGCATTCTAATGGTAAAAGAATTTTTAAAATCGGTTCAGTAGTTTTTGAGTTTATTCGTTACAAACATACAGAAATACAAAGCTTTCCACTTTATAATATTAATATATAGTATAGAAGTATAAATTAATAATTTCGAATTATGAATTACTCACCGTATCCGCTGTATGGGTGTCTAATTAAAATGTTTTATGTTCAATTACCTTCGAACACAGCTACATTAATTTTGACGTTGTTCAGATAATAATGAAATTCAAAGGAGTTGCCCTAAACTTAAAATTTATTAAATTATTGAAGTAAAAATTGATAGGCTAAAATAAGGCAGCCGGCAAATCCTGTTACCTAATTGTTTTCATTACTGAATTGACTGTTATTCTCAAATTTAACTAAATATGTTTGACAAAGGATGTGTAAAAAGTTTGTTTTTTGTCCTCGCATAAACATAGTTTATTTCATTAACTGTTTCATGTCCCTTATTGAACGAGTGAAGTTCCCGGTTATATGTAGTCAGCGCATATCCGCAATAAATCTCACGTCAATTATCTAGGGAAGTCAATGTGTTAGAAACCGGTGCGGTGTGGCGGTATTACTTCCAATAGGTTCACCGGCTTCAGTTATGAGACCTATTCAATCGCTTCAATAAATATCTTCACAGTTTTTCCTCTATTAAGTAATTTAGTAACATGCAATTGCTGTTATAGTCCGTGTAAACTACAATCTCATATTAAGCTACCCTAAGTTTTTGTTCGATCTTATTTACAGAAAGGCGGCAAATCTTGCGCAAAACACATAAATCTCCTTCCTGCCTCAGCCTATGTATGAGTATGCATGCCAGTGTATGCTTTCAGCGATTATTTTGATTTACATCCTAGCGAGGTCTCCCTTACTTGTTCACCTCAGTATCCGTGTTTTGACACATGATAAATTCGCTTGCTAGTTTTATATTATTTCCTGCGCATGATTTATTTCGAGACCTACATAGATTACCTCGTTTAAAACCGAAGCCAAGCATGAGGTTCATTAAATTATTTATTGTAGATTATTATATTTGCGTTTATTATTGCCACTAAGATATAAATTTTCAAGATCAATATTATACGCGGAAGGTCGTAAAATGGCTATATCATAAAATGATTACGCCCTCGGTACATAGGTTTACGATGAATAGTAAACAAATGAATTGCAAACGTACAGATGACTGGCATCTGGGTGTTGTTTATTAAACATCTTTGAGTTTTCTCGTATTCATGTCTTGTTAGCAAGGCGTTGCTTTGTTTAATAAAGTTTTAGGTTTTATAATACCAAGCGCTGTGGTGGTATGAGGAAGTTAAACTGAATTTATTATCAGTCAGTTTATGAACAATCAGCGCTTCAGCTATCAACACTTATGATAAGGTTTTGGGAACACAAATCAGAAACGTGGAATATGGACGTTATAAACACGCGGAAAACCACCAATCTTACGACGTGTTTAAGTGATATTCGACTTCTATAATGGCCACGATATAGGAGTGACTTACTTATTTCATACACATTATTCACACAAAAAGGTTTGCTAATTATTCGTTCGTATAATACAACCAAAAGTCGTATTTTATGTTGAAAATGCATTTATTTAAAAGTTTAAAATTTCCGTCCACAGATTTTTATGAATTAAATTGAAAGATCGTGTCTGATTAAAAAATGGATTTGTGTCTGGAACAATTTAGCGCGATGATGACGGATGAATTTTTTGATGAACTTTACTGACACAACTTTGAGAGGTGATGGAAGAACGGGCCGCTCGTAGATGAATGTCAGTTGCGAAAACGTGCTATTAGTGAAAAAAGGTAATTGATGAAAATAGGCACATTAATGAAATTAAATAGGTTCAGAATACAATTCAAATAAGATCTGAAAGCAGTCAAAGGATTACACGAACATTTTTGAGTGAGGATAATTATTTCGCGTCGGGTGCTGCACAACGCCAATGACGTTCAAAATTAGGCAGCCGTGGAATATAACATTATTACAGATTAATGTTGGATTTATCAATACGATCCAGAAATGAAGCGCAAATCGATGATTTGACTGTCCTTACTGTAATCTTTACTAAAGTGAATTAAGAAACACAATGGTGATTTTGATCGCTAGTTTTATCACATTAACGGGCTATCAAGTGTTCTTGAACGAAACGGAAGTAGCCTCAATATAAAATGATAAATAGTACTTATTGTTTATGAGAAGTTTTCACTGTTATGAGCAACACGCGACCAAACACTGGCTTCCGAGTGGTACCGAGTCACCGTCATAGAACTCCTCGGTCACCGCAATCGTTTAAACTTTTGTCATTCTTCCTATAGCTATGACTCGCTACCATGTGCTTCTATAAATTTTCGAAAATAAAAATTAGCTTAAAGACATACAGTTTCCATCGTCGACAGTTGTAGCTTATCTACAACCCACTCGCTTGTTTGAGATGGGTAGGAAGAGTTTATTTGAGTATCGGTATAGATGTATGAAACTTTGTACAGAGGGTTGTGCGGAATTCTTTGAGAAGAGACTGAATAAAAAATCAATTTTTTAGTTTCGCTAGACATTCTGAGTGCCCCATGTAACTAATTTGAAACTTAACCAACTTAAGTATGTCAGTGGATTTATTTTCTTATATTTTTTTACAAGCAATTTGTCTCCAACAGACATTACCGGCTCTTTTTTTCATACAACTTGTTTTTTAAACGGTGTATAACTTTAAATACTTATTGTGCACTTCTTTGTAGCAGTGCCTTAGATCGATGTATGGTGACTTTTAAATCTATAATTCCTCCTAAATGAGTTAGGGGGATTATATTTGAACCTTAACGTATGAAGTTTATTAGAATTAAAAATATTTTATTATTTTAAATCAATGTAAATAAATTATAAGTGACTCAAGAAAGTGTATTAAAACATAATTAAGAAATCTTTGTGTTACCTCTAATGATGGATCTAATAGGCGTGTAATAATTAGTGAATAATCAACAAAGAAGCTATATTATAATGATATATTCAATTATGACCACCACAGTCGTTTTAGTTTGTAACTTAACCTAGTAATAAATGATCCTTGTGGGGGCCTTCAAGAGGGGAATGAATAGGCTTTTATAAGTTAATGCTTTCAAAATCGTAGACTTCATCACCACTTACCGATCAGGTGGGATTGATGTCAAGTATCAATTTATTTTTTTGTAAAAAAAATAAACCTTTTTGGAGGACAGCCAAACAGCGCAAGTTTTGATGATGAACGGCTACAGATTCCGTGCTCCGACTAATTGGGCGATGCAAAAGTGATAATCCTGGAATTTTTTTTTATATATCTTCTAAAATTTAATTGGATTACTGTAGATGATTTATTCGAAGCGAATATTTTAATGGTTTAAAGATTGCGGTTGTTTAATATGTTATGTTGTTAATAGGCCTTTCATTGTAACACGTCTCGAGCATAACATAAGATAAAGTGACTTGGCGCTAACATAAAAGAAACAGATTAGGGTTCCTAATGGCCATGAAAACAACCTTAAACGTGTTTTATTTCTTTCCTATAAAGAGTTATGGTATATAACGTCGCATGTAATATCGACGTCGCATGTAATATCGACGTCGCATGTAATATCGACGTCGCATGTAATGGGTGTGTCTTCAAGGATAACCAACAGAACACATTATCCGTTATTACGCGCTTCAGTGGCCTAGCTATCAAGGCGATATGATTACCGTTATATTTTTGATTAGGGGAGTACTCCCCACGGACATAAACTCTCAAAGCCACTAATGAAATGTGAGGTGTTTATGGTGGTACAATAAAACATTTTTTTTAAGTTTATCAATATCATGCTACGAATGCTCTTAATAGATTATTTCATTGTGATTATTATTTGGTGACACATATTTTTCAATGTCATTGTATAGATTGCTGTTTTATCTATAAGATTTTTAGTCGTGACGCAATATCCCAAGAACAATTGTAGTGTTTTCTTCATCGCCCACTTCGCTGGAATCTAAATGGAGGCTTTAATACCACTTCGTATGATAAATATTATTTATATAGTGTTTGTATACTTCCAATGTCCAGTATCTATATTAAAAGAGCTAATGTATACTAATATTATAAAGAGAGAGAGTGCCAAATTTGTCAGTGATGAACTGTTGTGGTGTACTACGGCACCAATTTGAAAAATGCTTTTACCATTTGAGAGGTACATACATTATTTCGGATGAACATAGGCTATATATATATAATGTTTGTATCATGTATATATATATATATATATATATATTAATTACATTGATGGCTCTTCTACTGCGTACATATAAAAGACTAGCTGTGCCCGCGACTTCGTCCGCGTGGAATTTAACAAAAAAGTTGTTTAGTAGAAATAAAAGTTGCCAAAGTTACTCCTTGTTACATCAGCTACCTGCCAGTGAAAGTCCCGTCGAAATCGTTCCAGCCGTTTCAGAGATTAGTCGGAACAAGCAGACAGACAGACAGACAAAAATTGTAAAAATTGTTATTTTAGTATATGTACCGTATATAAATTTATAGGCATTTAGTAAAAAGCGGTTATTTTAATATTACAAACGGACACGCCAATTTTATTTATTGGTATAGATAATAATATACACTACAGTGAAGGTCATCGGTGCGTTGAATGTCTTACGTCGTAGGTGTGACGATGGACGTGCAACATACATATTTTACAATGCTCCCTCGAGTCGTGGTGAGGGCGACCTCATTTGTTGAAAGTTAAGTTAACTAATGTACCGTTGTTGGGCTTTCTTGCACATATGTACATACTACGACCAAGCGTTACTCATTGTTTGACTGTATGGATATACACATTTACACGTGTACATGTTTAGATATTAATTTAAACACTTTATTGATGGCATTTGGTGAGTCAACGCGTAATTTCGCTTGCAATTGTTGGCACTGGCCCACCATTGTGTCGTTGTATATTTATTAAAGAAATAATGTCTAATCGTACACTCGACCTCTGTAGGATAGGAGCATGGCGTGTCGTAACGTTTGATACATTCAAAACATTTGAGATCCGAGAATATAATTAATTATAATCATTGACACGTAACAGCGATTCGCGATCGTTTATCGTAGCTGGTTCCGGAACACTGTGTTCAGAGTTTTCTGTTATTTGCATATCAATAAAATAGAAAAAACAATTAAATCTTGCAGAAATATATCTCGTTCCCTTATAAAGCAAATGGTGCACGCCAGCGGTATGGTTTGGGCCGTGAGCACAAGCACGTATCTGTTTTGTGTACGTGGTGTAAAATTACGAGGAAATAAATTATCAGTTTTATTCTTACAAGCTTACCGATTGATTATCTTCATCGTGTTATTCGTCACCTTGCTGACTTTTGGTCTTCATACCTTCGCAAATATTTTCTTCGTCTAATATAAGTCATTAAAATTTTCCACCTTTTACTTCCTGACATCACCGTCGAGTTGCTGAGGTGGTCTTACTGACTGACATGTGAATTTACTCTGTGATCGTGTTAGATCCATCACACTGGAAGGATGCTTTCTCGCTAATCGCGACTCATTCCAATAGTACTATTTGACAAAATATTACGTGGAAAATTTTACATACTTAAAACTTTTTGTATGACTAGATTTATGAAGTTTGTTTGACGGTGATACGTCGTGTTGATTTAAGACTTTCACTGTAAGTCGAGATGATTTCATCGATTACTTTGATGGAATCACTGAAATGTTACATTATCGAAGATGGATTGTGAATCTTATCAATCTGGTATCAATCAATGATGTAATCGTACATATCTCTGATTAATGTACAAACGCTTCATATACTATCGAACTAATAGTTATTAGTTGAAGTTACTTCTGTTGCTAATGCTGTTACTTCTACTGTTAATTATCTTAGTTCCAACCCTAATTGGTACTTTTTGTTATTCTTACCATATGATCTGTTTTTATAAAAAAAAAAAAAAATATTTTTTACAGAGCTTAATCACCGAGTGATTATATTCGCTCTACTAAATCAATAGCATAATATTACAAAAACAGTTTTTAATGCATGCACATTTTGAATACAAGTTTTATGAAAAACAAAACAAAAAGATTATTCACAATGATCCAAGAATCTCACAAAATAAAGTATAACCAACAATTTAACGTCATTTAATTGAGGCTTGGATAATATTGTATTAAAATTAGCAGCATTTCTTAATATATTTTTGCATTCGATGGATTGATATTCTGCGTTACAAACACACTCCAACATGACATGAACTAAGTTCTCTGGTACACCATAGAAATGACAGTTTGGTGAAGGTACTTTTCCCATCAGGACACCAAATTTTTTAGATAGAATGTGTCCGGAGCGAAGCCTCATTATCACTACTGGTTCACGTCTAGTTCTACTATATTTATCGATCCACGGAATTGTAAGGGATTGTGATTGGATCGTTTTATACATTTTTCCTTAGAGCATAAATCGAAATATTCCTTCCAGATTATTAAACATTGTTTTTTAACTAACCAAATAAATTTACCTCCTATATAAATTAGTCGTACATTTAATGGGGGTAAGCACAATTCGGATTCTATAACATGAATCTTCTATTCATTTTTTATAAAACTTCCAATAACTCTCAACGCTTGGTTTTGCATCTTATTTATTTAAATATATTTGGTAGCTATTATTATAAAAAAGCTTACATATTCTAATCTACTTCTAATTATAGTTATGTATAACTGTCTTAAATGCTTGGGATGTACAGCTCACCCAACTCCTGTTAAGACTTTAAAGATATTTAAATTGTTCATTAAAGCAATAATCTGATTATTCTATTCTAAAAAACCATTCAATCACATCCCCAGATACTTTACAGCATTTACTACCTCTATAGGCATCTGATTTATAAAAAAATGGGTTATCTATTGATAGCTTTAGTTTTAGCAGGTAAGATCTCCAAACCTAAATCAGAAAACATTTTTTGGACTTTTGATACAGCAAGTTGCAATTCATTTACAACAAGGTTTGCTTGTTATGTACAAAACATAATCGTCAAAATACTGTGAGATCACTACATCATTTATTTGTTTACAAATAATAGGTTGGGGAGAAAGTATTTTCGCATTTTAGTATGTATGAACTTGCGATGAAATCTCTTTGACTATACCATTTGCATGTGGCCGGTTTCGGTATCATTAAAAAGTTTAAATTTAAAGAAGATAATTTCAAATTCAAATTTGGAAAATGTGTGATTTTCATTTGTTTTGCTTACTGCCAAGATGAGTGAGTGTAATGAAGAAATTCGCTACGTTTTAAAATTTTACTACAAAAAAGGCAAAAATGCAACACAGGCCGCGAATAAAATTTGTGACGTTCATGGACCTAGTGCAGTGTCTGTGAGAGTAGTAAAAAATTGGTTTAAGCGTTTTCAATCCGGAAATTTTAATGTCAAAGATGCACGTCGCTCTGGTCGCCCTGTCACGGATAAAATGGATGCCATTTTTGAAAAAGTGGAGCAAGATCGGTATATCAGTAGTTACGACGTAGCTGAAAAACTGAAAATTGATCATAAAACAGTTTTGACGCATTTGAGCAAAGCTGGGTATACAAAAAAGCTCGATATTTGGGTGCCACACGAACTCACTGAAGGAAACCTCATGAACCGTGTCCTCATTTACGATTCCTTATTACAACGTAATGAAACCGAACTATTTTTGATGAAGCTGATAACTGGTGATGAAAAGTGGATCACGTACGACAAGAACGTGCTAAAAAGTTCGTGGTCAAAGGCCGGTCAGGAGTGTGGCGAAACTCGGGTTAACTCGCAACAAGGTGATGCTGTGTGTATGGTGGGATTGGAAGGGCATCATTCATTATGAGCTGTTACCGCCAGGCAGGACTATCCATTCTGAACTCTACTGCAAACAACTGATGAGACTAAAGCAAGAAGTTGAGAGAAAGCAGCCGGAATTAGTCAATAGAAGGGGTATGACTTTTCATCATGATAATGCTAGACCTCATATATCTTTGGCGACTCAGCAAAAACTAAGAGACTTTGGCTGGGAGATGATGATGCATCCACCGTATAGCCCGGACCTTCAGATTTCTACCTGTTTCGGTCTCTTCAGAATTCTTTAGGCAGTGTCAGGTTAACATCACGTGAGGACTGCCAAAACTACTTGACGCAGTTTTTTGATCAGAAACCCCAGAATTTCTATAGCAATGGGATCATGCCCCTACCCACAAGATGGCAAAAAGTTATCGAACAAGATGGTACTTATATACTTTAGTTAAGTTAAAAAAACTATTAAAAAATGTTTTGAATTTTCATAAAAAATGCGAAAAGACTTTCTCCCCAACCTAATATGAAGAGTTGCAATATTAGGTAGCAAAGGAGTCAAAGGATCTCCGTGGGCTAATCTAGGACATGTGGATCGATGTAAGGTAACTTTATTGACCTGAACACTTAATTACCTTTCTTTCAAAGATATTTACAACTTTTGTTCCGGCTCCTAATAAATCTCGCAGCACGGTTATATATATTTTTATAAGCATTCTCAATGTCTATAAAACAACCGAGTTCATTTGATTTTCTGAGAATCTTAATTGTATTCTAGTGACTAAGTTACTGAGATTATCTAAATAAGATTTGGTTTTTTTTAAATCCAGTGGCCTATTCACTGACGAAATTACCCTTCTGAAGAAACCACTCTAATCTGTTTTTTAACATAGCGTGGAATATTTTACATAGACAGGAAATAAGAGAACTAGGCCTCAGCAATGATATCGATGTGGGATCACGACCTAATTTTGGAATTGGTACAATACGAATATGACGCCACTGAGAAGGTAAAAAATTAAGGGTATAAAATAAATTGAAAATGGAAAGATCATGAAAGCATCTTCTGTTAAGTATCTTATCAAGAATGTTGTCAATCCCAGGGGATGTATCCCGCAGCCCTTACACAACTTTTAAGTTCACATAAACTACAAGGTGATTCAATTTTACTGTTAAAAGACGTAAAAATAAGATAATTTGGCCATACAAAATCAGGTGTTAGGCTCCGAAAGTTTTTTGCTGTGACTTCATTAACATAGTTACTATTGGATCTATATCCTTTTAGCCACTTCATTTTGCGCCACATCTCTGGTACAGACGTTGACTCAACAATTGAGTAACAAAAATTAAAAAGCGCTTTGCTTTTAACTTTTCTTATGAGTAATTGAGAGGTCTTGATTTTATCTTTTAACTTTTTCAGGTTAGTACAGATAGAATTTTTACAAAACGTGGTAAGCGATTATTCTATATATATCATATTTTCATACATATTATACATATATCGCCCCTTCACCATACCGCCTTCGAAGTTTTCTGCACTTCTAGGAAGGAAATGCTTCTAGCATTAAGCACACCTTAGGTACCACTGGGTATAATAAAATTTAAATAAACAAATAAGAGCCAGACGTCTTTCTGCAACTGCTTTGGATAGATCTCTGGTTCAATACTGTTTTGGTGTAAAATGTTGTGTAGGATCTTGACTGATTTTGTATAACGGATGTGAGCATTAGCGTCTTCATTAATCATGATTAGAAATAAATCGTAACTTCTCTGTGGGTTATTATAAGAAAAATAAAAATTAGACATTTTATGTAGAATATAGCACAATATCCATGCCGATTAGCATTTTATATCAGCATATAGATGATTATAATTTTGGTACGACATATTAATATTAATTATTAAATTATCACTTCCTAGTGATTTATTTGTAACATTCCAATCGAAATATAGCGCTATATCAGAAGATGCTATCCAAATAAGGTTACCTATCGGATCACTATTACATGACCCAATTGAAAGATGTCCATTAAAATCCCCGAGAACTAGTGTTTTGTTCGTTTTGGGCGAAAATATTTTATCCCAGTCATTTTGAGAAGTGTTGTTTGACGGACAGTTTAATCAGATAATTGTAAAGGAACTACTTGAGACCTAATAGATTTATACACGACTAAAGCAACAACTTCATACAAGTCTTCTCTGTCCTGACGTAAAGAATTGTACCCGCTTATTCTAAAACTTACATTACTATTTAGCCACGTCTTTATATAAAAGCTATATGGATTTTCTCTTGAGTCAATAATTATTCAATATCGACATGTTCGTGCTTTATACTTTGTGAATTCCACTGGATAATGCTTATGTTGCATTGAAACTCTGTATTATGATCCAAAAATGTTTTGGAAAAGCAAGTCCCAAATGAGCTGCCCAACTAATGGTAGTATGGACGCCAACCATTCGAGGACTAGTGAAAGTCATTGAGTTATTTTGCTTTTTTGGTCTTCTTCCGAGTTTGAAAATATTGCACGAAAATCATAAAATAACCTAAAATTATACTTACATCTGTTATGTTTTATTTTTCTCTTTGTTTACTCTTATCTACTTGTTGTCTCTCATTTCTCAATCAGATTTTCTAATTCATTTCCTTTTTCGATTATAACTATCTCTGTTTCGGAGGATACATCCCAATTAGAAACATATTTTTTACTATGTCTCTTTTTCTTATTTTTCTTCTTGTTAATCTTTTCTTGTGGAATTCTGTTAGCGTCCGTTGCGGAAGGTTGGGGAAATGCTGGAGGGGGTCTGATTTCTTCAGTATGATTGCGGTAAGACTCTTTCCTGGCTATGTTTGCGTATGACAACTTATTTTGTGTTTGTTGCTCGAGCAACTCACGAGGTGGTACAAATGGGCTCTGAGGTCTTAGTTGTTCACATATTACAGGTATATTTATATTTGTAAAGCCTTCCTGTATGAGCAGTTGAATTCGGGTATTAATTCTCTGAGACGCTTCTCTTTCTTAAATGCCGGGCTGGCCCTGTCTAGGGCTAAGTGATTGCTAGTACATTTAAAAGACGTGATTTCACAATTACCATATCCCTTACGACATTTAGGACACACCACCTTTTTCGTTGGGCAGACGCGAAGGGAATGTTCAAATTTTCAGCATCTAGAGCACTGGGTTACTGGAAATACACAAGGATTGACATTGGTTTTTATGCCATAAATGTACACCCAGGCCAATATGACCCCTTGAGGGCGAGATGTACGGACTCACTATCTTATTACTTACAACATATCCTGGTCGGTTAGGTCCAATTCTACATATTTTATTACTCCATAAAATAGTTACTTCAAATAGTTTATGATACCTCCACCCTAAACCAAATTAACCGTGTATGCAAAATTTCAGCTCAATTGGTTGAAGATAACTGCTAAAATTCATTTGCAAGATTTGACTCGAATAAACAAATATTACAAGTATATTCTCAAAATATAACAATTATATTCTCAAAAGATTGGTCTTATTCTTATCTATCCGTGGACAGTTTATTAAATGAGGCGTTCAATTTGATTCATAATTGTTGTTCCTATTGGCGATTTCTTTTCCTGTGTGTGTACTCATCCAGTAAATAATTTAATTGTGTTTTGTAGTTGTAACTTGCCTTGTACATAAATAGTTAAATAAATATCTTTATTATATTAATATTGATAAAAAAATGTCTTATTAAAATTAACTCGTTAGTGAGTCGTAACACCAATTTTGTTCGTGCATTTCAAAATAGGCTTTCCTAATGACTCGACACAACATTCCCCGTTCACTATTTTAGCAAACTACACAGAAATTAAGTTGTGTGAAATTTGTCAAATGGCTAGCGTGATGGACCAAGCTGTTAAACAATCTCATTCTAAATGGACAATCTACTCTAATGGGACAGATATGAATTGTGATGAAAGAGAAACTAAGATATGCTGGCATTTATTTCGTAACTAGACAACTTACGTACATCGTGTAGGTGAAATTTGAATACAATAATCACAACAGATACGTAGGTCGTTGGGGAGCTCCACGTACTTGATTCCAATTAAAACCGCATAGCGCATAACTTGATGTGTGGGACTCATATTTTGTTTACTAAAGCATTTGTTAGGTTTAAAATAATGTTATTTTTATTGCAAAATAAATTAATGTGAAATAAATTTTGTTTACCGTCTGACTACGATAAATATATATTATGGTACGGTATATTGATAATTTTTCTACGAAAATTTAAATCGATTTTAATTGTAACTTCTTTTGAATAAATGTTTAGTAAATTTTAAGTGAATTAAATACATATATATACAGCAGAACATAAATATACATACGAAAATAAACAAACTGTACTGTAATTAAACTTATTAGAAAATTAAACTGAAGCCAAGTCTTGCGTTTATCGGGATCTATTAATAAAGCTTACATACTGTATGTAAGTATAGAATGACGTGAGGTGTACCGAGGCATGGGGTTGCTTTCAGATTGTTTATCAGTTATCAGAGAACCCATGAACGAACGGCTGGTGGCCCCTCCAGCGGACGTTGAGCGCTGCTCGTTCGATACTCAGTAGCATTCTCAGCGGCGAGCGGATAGCACGCCTCGGACACGCGCATACGTATCGTACCCCACAGTGAAAGTCGCACGCGCAGTTTCCGCTACGATTTCGTTGTTGCGCCGGCATCTTCGTCTAGTTATTTTGTTTGTACGTTGCGCCAGTGCAGCGGGGAAAGGAGGTCGCACGACGACCGCAGCCGTAAGAAAGCCGTGATTTGTGCCATGGGTTCTCGATCGATTCCCACGTTTGTGTGGCACTGCCTAAATAGTTTCATAATTCGTTTATATTATCTTCCGTCGATCTCGTCTCTGGTCCAAGTTTCGAATATCGATTCAACGTGTAACCGTTATGAGGCCATTTAATGTTTCGTGTAATTGCGTTACTCACAGGTGCAGGTGTATGTACAACAATATTTTTAATACCGTCTTTTGTTTTTATGTTATCGTACTGTTTCGGTAGTCTGTATTCAAATATTAATTGTGAACTTGCTACGATCGTCTACGGATTTCGTAGATCCTGACCGCTCGGTAAACTTAGCAAATCATACATATGTCGATATCGAGTTATCAAAACTTTTAGCCGATTTCACAAGATCTCTTGTAAGTTAAGCCGTCACGCGTTACTAATTCCACCGAGTAGCCGCCGAAAGATATGACCATTGATATTTTTTTTTGCTAGCGGAACATTACTTGTTACCGATAAACTAAGTAGTTATAAGTTTTAACTATTGTTTATAAACTACTTTAATAAATGCATTATGTAATCACCATCGCATATATGTACGTTTCAAGTTTCGGTCTAATTACATCTGTGAGATTGCGTTTTATTCAACACTTCAACTGTAGGTTCCAATGAGATTTATCACAAGTACGTAATATCCCTCCAAGAAAGTACATGTGCTCGGGAACAAAAGCTCCGCTAGACATTGTTCTCATTCTAAAGCTTTGTAAGGGATGCAAGCGGAAACGGAAAACGGTTGGATTAATTTGCGAGGGAAGTTCGTAGGCGGTCGTTTTTAATGCATCTCTGTACTTGGTCCATTTCTGAAAGTTATTTTACAAAGAAAAATTTTAAATTAATTAAAAGTAAGGAAATTTAATTCGGGGTCCATGTGCCGGTTTAAAATTATTGCCAATAGATGTCATGATTATGGCTTCAGTAGTTGAGAAAAAAATAAAAAAATATTTTTATTTTTTAAAATTAAATATTATGTTAATCTAAATAAATAATAGATTTATGTTTCATGCTAACTGCCAACAATTGGAAATTCTGTATAGAATTATGTATAAAATATAAATAAACGCTTAGGGTATACGAGTAAAGGTATTTTTCACGTTAGACACTTTTATAAGATGGACGAAAGAAGGAGAGAAGCGAAAGAATCTTGCTTTTCTCGTCTCGTTTGTAGAAGTTTGTTGGTCTCTGTACGTACCATTCAATTGAAATCGGACGATATTCGTGCAAGGTGATTACATTTATTAACCAGCCTGGCTAGACCCCACTGTCCTTCTAAAAATTATCCGTGATATGTATTAAAACGTTTCGGTTGCAGTGCTCGTGAGCCAAATAAGAAGCAGGATGGAAGTCTTATTTATTGGTCGGGAGTGCTTCTGTGACAACCCTGGTGTTCAAAATGTGATATGGTGATGGTGACCATTTAACGTGTTTACGTGGCTGGTCTGCTCGGCTGTATTGCTAAAGCAAAAATATAATTTAAAATTTTCAATCTTTCCGGCAAAATTAGAAATATTTCTCAGATAATGGTCTTACACTATTACACTTTTTATTTTAGTTTATAACTCACGACATTTTTATTTTTATATTCATTTACTAATATGTTTTACTAATAATATTATTAGGTACTACCACGTAAAGTATTGACCTAGGTCTGGTCAGTGTTACAAATGAGGAAGAGTTAAAACGCATCGATGAAGTTAGTGCGCTTTACCATCTAAGGCCATATTGATACTAACAATCTGGCGGGATTGTATTCAAGCTTAATTCTTATAACAAAAAAAAACTGAATCAAAAAAAAACGTCTTCCAGCCTAATTCAATAACGACTCCGAAGCGAATACTTGCTAATCGGGTTTAGTAGGTAATTCATTAATTGAAAGATAAAACATTGCGCATGCAATCAGAGTACGAGTAGTACTATTGAACGTTTACAATGTTATAGTTGTTACGATTGTCTATGATAAATTATGAATTAAATAATGTGATCCACGCTAGGGAGGAGTCGATGTTATTGTTGGTTGAGTGTCGCAACTGTGTGCCGCGGTACTTTGTAATGTGATACGACCCACATTTTTCTAGTTATGGACTGGAAAACTTGCATGCACTCAGTGCCGGCATAACATTGTTTATTTCGCTGACTGGTCATGCTTATCACAAAATGTAGGGTATGTTATGTTTTCAATATTATTGCAGTGTTGACGGCATGCAATATTCAAGTACGTAATTCTCATTGTACTGGCGGTTACGAAATTTATGACGATAGCACGTCTCACCTGGGCTTTAATGCTCGCGCTGATAAATTGCAATACGGCAGTTTTTTCGCATTATATTTTCAATTTCTGTTGTTAGATATACGCTCTGTTCGTTTACTTTTAGCGGGAAAACTGTTCGTTTTAAATGTTAGGTTTCAATTAATTATAGTCATGTTTATGCCTACAATGTTGATGGACATTAAAAGAGCAAAAAATCATCGTTCTTATGGTACACCCTGTGTCGTACAACTAATTTATACCAGTATTGGTGTAAGGACCAATTTATGCGTTAATTAATTAATATTTTTAGGCAGCCTTTTTATATATATCGAGACCAAAATTTACTTTTGGAATAATTATCCGTCTGCCTGTCTATCTGATACTCATACGGCCTCACTCAAAAATTACTTCCTACAGAACAGGCTCATTATTACGGGAAATGCCCGATCCCTTACCTTCAGATTAGATATAAAATAAATAACTTAGTACGTAAATTCTGTTAATGGGGTGGTAAAACTAGCCCTTTCCTTAACCAGTGTTTCTTATTGCTGACGCTAAATTATCAACCCTTTAATGGTAATGTAATTTATAAAATGCTTTATAATAATGAGTTAATGTAATGTAATAACGAATGATTAAATCTTAGTTTCCCATGCCTAATCCTGGTTGGGCGTTAGCAGTAACAGTATCGAAGTGTTCGAAATAAATAATGTTTCTAATTAAATTGTTTTGATGTGGATACCATTCGTAAAGTCGAGCATTATGTTTCGCGAAGTGAAGCTAGGGCAGATATGTAATTTTGTTAAATATCCATATACGGTTGTTAGTTAATTCGATATGGGTTGCTCTTTTTTTGTTTAAACTTTGATGTGGTTACAATTAAGTCATCGTACAGATAATAATTACGTACAAAAACTATTCAAATGGTCGTCATCGAGTAGGCACAGTAAAGTAGATGCGATCAACATACAAAAACAAATGGTAATTAAGTGGTAAATAAAATAGTGAAGGTATAATGATAGTATAATTTTAATAATGTGATTCTGATACAGCGATGGAAGGTTTAATATCCGAGGGGAATAATTTCGCGACGCGCGCAGCATCGTATAAACATCCCATTTCCCGACCCGTCTTTGCAATATTGGCATTAAATTGATTTGTTCATGGTAGACTGGGTGTCAATCAGCAGAAGATGCGGTTTTAAATTAGATCAAGGACAGACAAACGTATTGTTGTTTCTTATAAGACTAGTTACACCAGTTTATTCACGACTAATTTTAGTCAAATATAGCTCTTTAGTGCTTTTATTGGTGTCGAGTGAATTGTTACGCAATTAACATACGCATAAAAGTACTTTGCCAATGAAATGTCTCTATGAATGTTTCAGTTATTACAGTGAATAATTTTGTTATTGCTAGATTTATTCTCAGGAGGCTCTTTTGCGAATATATTGTTATTGTTGTTCCATGTGCGCTGCGGAATGAGGTCACCGTGTCCGCAGAAAGCTCACATCCAAACTCTATTCGCGCCGATTGCGATTTTGGGAATATTCCCAAGCAATCCGCTGCCCTTCACTCCTTATAATTAAACGCTAAGCGACGTTGTGAATGGTATTGCTGAAACATTATAAAGCCAGTTATATTTAATAACATTGCTGGTTATTCCTCTTCTTAAAGATTATTTATTGTTATAATTTATCATCCTTAGTAGTATATTATTTAAAATGGAAAGTAGAATCTTGGAAGACAAAAGCTAATACGTATAATTAGTTATTAAAAGTAAGTTGTTATTAAAATTAAAGCCGAGTATGCCTTGCCTACTCCTGTAGTAAAAAAGCATAATAATTGTCTATTTATCATTTATATTACTGACTTATAATAAAATACTAACTTATAATAAAATTTGAGTTGAATATTTATTCATTATTTGAATGTTAGACAAAGATGAACAAAGGTTTAATCATTGAATAAAGAGATCAAAAAATACTTATTGTCTCTTTTTATATGTATTTCTCTGTGTCTTCTGCGCGCGTATCACGCGGAGATCCACTGAAAATATTTAGCTGGTACTTGCCATATATTATGTAACTTGTATTATGAGTGATTCCGGAGTACGAATTAAACTTTAGTACCTATGAACATTCACAATGTAATTTTTTTTTCTGTAAAGGACAAAAAATATAGACAATATGTATAGCCGATTGTCGAATGAAACACAGAAAGTAATAAACTATGTTGTATAATATATGACAAAATCATAAGCAAGCATGTGATGATATATCACCTAATTGATTGATCCACCAAGATAAAATTGACTCTGTGCAAACTTTTAATATTCCCATTATTCATTATACAGATATGTGTACTATTAATCTTAACGAGGATCTGATTGTTTAATAAACGGGATCGTGTAATAAATAACTGCATCCGTTTAGTTTAGTGTTCGTAAATTCGGTCATGTGTTCCGTCCTATCGTGCGCAAAATGACTTCCAATAAAAAAACAAAGTCACATAAGAGTACTTTTTACTCGGTTCTCTATTCTATAGGATGATCGTTCGCCTCCGTGTCTCATAAATTGTTTCAGTTCTTCGAGAACACCCATGCTCTCTGTACCGTATCACGTTTCAGGTTTCCTTCACAATTAATTTGCCGTTCAAGCCGCTCAACTTTGGAATGTTCTGCTTGACGATCTAAATAAACTAGCCAATATACTGAATTTCAAGAAAAAACTTGACTAAAACTTAAAACTCTTGTATATTTTATTTAGTCTATTTTAAAATCTTTTATTATATAAAATTGACGCAAACGTCAATTTTTTTATTGTGCTGCTGATATCCAGTTGATAATAGTACAAATTCTGTATTAAGTTTAAGATCCTTATCACTTAAATTGACATACTATTGTTATGTGTTTGTTATTTTATAAAAGTAAACAGGTTTTCATTTAATTTGATTAGCTGGTCGGATATTTATTTTAACTAATATAAATTTCATAGCGAACTGTCGTTATGGTTCTATTGTTATGTTGCTTTTTTGACTCGTGTTTAGGGACAATCACGTTTTTTGTAATGCGGTAGGTTTGTTTTACCCCGGTCACTCACATGCGCGCAAAGGTTTGAAATTTGTACGAATGTTCGCACGTATGTGAAGGGCTGATAAGCAAATGGGTTCGCATATGAGTATGAAAATCTATTTGCGCATCCTCCTACACTACATCCATTTCCAATATAGAGAGTAGCTGGAACTACTACTAAAGAACGTATTAGTAGTTAAGTTTATAGTAATTATAGTAGACGCTGCAAACTACGAAAAATTAAGACATCTATCACCTATGCAATCGTGTGCACAATTGGTCGCACGAATGTGTGGGAGACTACGCGACCGCGCGAGAAAACCGACACAGCTTGGAAAATCACGAATGCATCAAAAACTTCGCATAATCATTTGCGAAGGTCGTTCTACACTTGTAGGTTCGCGTATTCGCGCGAATGTGAGTGACCGGCATTACGGTTCTACTGCAATCCCTCATTTATTAAGTCCAATAGATAATAAAATAAAAAAATATGTTACATGTATCGCATCCACCCATTTCACTTTACTTTCAGACTTTATTCATGTGTTACCTTGTGTATTACATATAAAGTATTTTTAACTTATTACTAATAATAATTATAAAAGTAATTTCCGTGGTAACGACCGCCTTCGTATTTTATTCTAATTTTATTATCAAACCAAATTTGTACTTCCGTGAATGTTTTTTGGGTTTCGTGGCTTGCACCACTCGTTGTTTGGTAATGTCTGTGCTGATTCACTTGAGGTATTATATTTCGGCCCAGAGTTTTTTGTAACAGTCGGCGAGGCCTCGATAGTGCCGTGCAGTGACTTGGTGGTTCCGTTTTGCCTACATCATTACAGTTAGTCTGTCTACGTCATCAGTGAACGTTCGTTCGCTTGTCTTGACATGACTGTATATTTATACAATTCAGAATCTTATTACTGATTTGCCTTTAACCTGTTTCAGTGGAGAACATGGGAACTGGGATTGTTGATTCTCAATTAACGATAGTTAATAGAATTATTTATTGCTTTGATACGAATAGTGGCTTAGGCACTTGCCTGTTTCCTTTGTAACCAGTTTCAATGGGTCCATAAATTTAATCAATATAGATTTCAGATGATTGATTAATGCTAACATGTCCCATGTTTACATTTCCCATCGTTATCCTTTCAAATGATACGAAATTGGACATAGCTGGAAATTTCCTGGTGCACCCTGTGTTAAAAATATGATACGGATAAATTATTTTAACAGAAAAGTTCAAAGCCCGAAGTTTCAAAGCCACCGTTGATTGTTCGACCTCCAAACCGATCCAATCCATAAGATATTTGGTCGCCGACCTTTTCATTATTTTACGCACACGTTATAGACATTTCTACAACTTCCTCAACCTGTATAAAGGGGCAATGAATGTATATACAGGAGAGCTATTTCCTCACTTCAAGTAATTATATTAATGAGCTGGATATTTTCTTTGTCATGCTCGAATCTATTGTTGTAAACAATTGATCTGTATTCCATTCTCGGAGACGTAACGCAGCAACTCATTAAACATGCGTTGTTTGCGTTAGTCGGCCACCGTCATTGTCTGTGGACATGTTATTGTATCTAGCTATGGTTCCAATCATTTTTATACATAGTTCAACTGACCAATATTTGTGTTCACTTGTTTGTTTTTTAATATTTAAATACTTATCTGTCCTTTAACTCCTTGAAATTGTATGTTTTATCGGTCATCGTTTTATTAGTCAATACAAAACGATCAGCGAGTTTGTAAGTTATGAGCTGCATCATACGAATGATGATTTCATTCTCTTCCTGTAAAAAATTAATATATGATATGTAATGTCGATAGTGAATATCTACTTTAGATAAAATAAGATCGTTAAGCTGTCAAGTTTAACGAGAAGGATTTTCACAAATAAGACTTTTTTCTATATTCGTATCCTCTTTTCACAGTAAGAGTTAAAGTTGTAGGTGTGAACAATTAATTTTATTATTCACTTATTACATGCCATGACCGTTTCTGGTATTAAATTTCCAACCTTTGAGATGTCACACTGCAGTGATCGTGACTTTTCTGTATTAAGAAATATTGCGTTGTAATTGGAGCAAACATGTAATAAAGAACTGTATGTTCATTTGTTCGTTTGTATTCAACTTAATCATTACTAACTACTTAACACAATAAAACAACTGCATGTGCTATACGCAATTGAATTCTTTACTTCGAACCATACTCATAAACTGTCCAAGTATGTGCGCCTGCATCGATAAAGAAGTATTAAATACCGATGATATAGATTGTACTGAACACAAAAAATCAACTGAATACGGTTCGATAGGCACGGTAGTTGTATAATTTATCAATAGATGTTCTTAATCTATGTATATCTCTAGAAATAAGCTCTTGCATCAGTAAATAATTAGCCACATTTAAAACTAAAAAACCGCGTACAAAGTATTAGTTAAGTACCCTCCGTTTGCAACGGATAGTGTTTTGTTCTATTATCTACTGTTGCAAAATATGCCATACACCTATATATTTCCAAGAGGCTTTTATAGGAGTGAAAGAAAATAAATAAGTGCAAATTTAAAACAAAAAATCTTAATACAAAGTATAAGTGGATTACCGTGCGACAATGACGTCAAGCACCATGGCTGTCGCTGCAACATTTACGAGGGATTGTGCGTGTTCTATCTATTCAAAGTATTACCATTAACCGCACAATGTTTCGGAACTAACGCGTTTTCCATTTGAATATTTCTGTTACTAAGTTGTTTATTATTACAGCCCTATCTTAGTAGACAATGGTTTCATTGTTCCACTGATTCCATGCATGCGCACATGAACGGCCTTGTTCATGTTGGTCACTATAATCATAACTATGAAATTCACACATTCGATAATTTGTAATAATGTTTATTTAATTACTTTCATCGAATTTTATCGTTGCCGACAACGTATTGTGTGTTGCAAGCGTACTTGTAGAAAATGGTGTCACATCAGACGTTGCGTACTCGAGTTGTCGACATTCGCATTTTTATATTATAAAAATGTGAAACGGATATACTTATCTGATGTAATGTAATTGGTTCAATTATAACCAAATTTAAACAGTACTATTATCCTTACCCATTCGGAGTTATCATTATTTTATACAAATTAAATGGTCGCATACAAAATATGTCTCACGAAGGAATCACCTCTAGCCGCGATACTGATGAAATACCGGTATTATAAGTATGGTATCGATGTAGTTAGATCTATATATCACACTGAATAGAAAATAGCATAGTTAATGTTGCCTATTGTGTAATTTCTAAGTGAGTAAGCAGTGATAACAGGGGTTTGATTTTTGGTGTTCCATACGGAGAACTGAGGTTCGAATCCTGCATACAATAATATTTCAAAATTACGTGCTGTTTTAAAATTAATTAACACTTGTTTCGGTTAAGGCAAACATCGAGAAAACTTGAGTTTTTCAAAATTTTCTCGGAAGATGTGTATAGACTGCCTATTCGCAGTTGACCAACTCCGGGAAATTTAAACCAAACGCAAGCGTACGCAAAGCATCAAAAGCTTTGTCGGAGTACGACGGTGTTCTTGTGAACTAATATATTATAAAGTTTTTTATTTCGCTTGTGTTCTTTTTAGCAGTTCAAGCCAAGAATTTATATTTTTAAAATGTTTTTCGTCATAAGTGATATACTAGATGAATTTCCAAGAGATGAACGATAAAGTGAATACATAGTATTGTTCAGAAAATAAACTTCTTTTTCTTTTCTTCTACGCTTAATCAATTATAATGTCGTTCACGTGAGTCTGTCGGATCTGGTTTGTGCTTAACCTTTATCGCGTACTTATAAAATATAGTGTACACATAATGTGTATACCGGACGTAGCAATGTGGTTCGCCTTAGATTAAAAGTACTGCGAGAAGAAATCTTTTATGTTTTATCGTTCATTGCGTGCCTAATGAACAATTTGCTGTTGCCTTGGCTTGTATTTGCAGAGGCTAGATATGTACGTTATTAACTTTCTAATCATTATCGCATATGATATCCGCTATTGATGTGCTTTCAAGTTCATGTCAAGTACCTGACGTAATGTATGCGATAAATTAGTATGTTTTAATAGGGATGTTAGGTTCGTTGGCTCTGTTATAATTAGTCGTTTGTTGATATTTATAATAGAGCGTCGTTGTTCTGAATGAGTGTCAATTAATAAACCCAATTGAGCCGCAACCTTGATGGAGTATCTGCCGACGCTTCACTGATTCTGTTTTTCTATCTATTTTAGCGAGCACATGTCATAAGAACGAATACGACGGACTTTCGCGTCACCAAAATACAGTCTAGTTTGCGGCGTTTTAAACACAACTATTTTTTTATGAGGTCAATAACAAAAATATGTAGGTTTGCCAATTGTTGTGACGCTAAAGTTATTTTCTTCGATAGTATTCAGTTTTTGCTAGTACCAAGTAGAAATATAAATGAACAGATAAATAGCATGCAATATTTAGTTTAGTGCTCGACTTTAATCTTGCAGATTTTTTTAGCAAATAGGATTTCAGAATAAAATCACTTTAGTTTTATAGAAAAATGTTATTGTCTCAATTTTTTTTTGGATTCTGAAAATATCAGTCGGTAGGTACGAAGGAAAGGAACACCTTAAGATTGTATGAAATAAATGACTTCAATTTTGTTTACTTTCATCTTATTAGATTGCTAGGGTCATTCTGTATAGTTATCATATTGATTGATTTCCCCCTGTCCGTCTTAATCTATTATCAAAGCATCAAACTACAATAATTATAAGTTAATGCGGCAGTGACTTAAACCTCGAAGTTAATAATGAAATCGACGGCGGTATATTGAGCCCGGCTATTTATACAGAAGGCGGTACTCGTAACTTTCCCCTCGCGCGTGAGTCGTGACGACTATGCAGTTACGAAAGCTGCACCCGCTTGTGAGGCGGGCACTTACCGGCGGTTCTTTAACGATTCAATATATCTATTCATCCGGTTGTACCGACCGGAAAGCCTGTTCGAGTAGATTTTCTGTTGTCGCTATCGCCGCAAATGTCGTTTTGCGAGGTTGCTATTATTAGTTCGGCAACAATCGTTGTAAGGTGTAGTAGTCGCGTCTTTTATTTCAATGGATACCTCTTCCACGCGACATTTTTGATTTTCTTAGTTTTGTCGTCCTCGTCCTAGGTTGTTGACAAATAGGGATAATGCTTTATATTTTCTATGAAGAGTTCATATAGCGATGTATTTCGCAGAATAAAATATACGTGCTCACACTGTCAATGACGAATACGGAATGATTACGAAAACAATGTGTAGGGCACGGGGGGAAAAATATAAAATGATATAACCTTAAAAATATCGCTTGACCAGTCGAATTTATGGAATTTATATATATAATTGCACTATAGAAGATTGATTTTGTTATATTTGAAAGTTTATTTATAAATATAGAACAATATTCATTAAATTCTCCTCGCGGTTAATACCAATTCAAACTTGCAACATTAAAATGTATAAACTTCATGTTATACGCGATATTCGTACTTTCCATATTTATTACGTCAAAAGTAAAATTAAACTGCAAAGACATCTGTGTGTAGTACCCATCCATGCCGGCTAGTATTTGCTCTCATCTGTTATTCTCAAGGATTTTAATCTAAGTTAGAGCGTGTTCCAGCATTAAATCCTTAACAGATACTGGAATAATTTTTATTTCTATTAACTGGAAGGTTCGTGGGCACCTACGCTTGTATTTGCCACACAAACTTGTCGGAATCGATGCGTAAAAAGTATAACATTTGCTTATATACAACATACTTTTTCAAGGGAGACGTTACGTAGATCTACGGAAATATTTAATGTTCTTAAAAGTGTCGAACAAGGAATGTAAAAAATGCTGAGCCCATAACACAGAGTCTCCGTGAGTGCAGTGTCTGTAACTAAGTGCAGTAGTGGTGAAGATGAGCGGCAGCGAGCCAACGTTAACGGAGTCGCCGGTGCCGCTGGCGCTGGCCCGGTTGCAGGGCCGGCCCGGGCGGCTACCGCGCGGCCTGCGCAGCCAGCGCCCTAGTTTGACGCTAGCGAGCTTGCAGGAGGCCGTTGATGAAACCCCTCGACGATACAGCGAGGAAAACTTCGAACCCGACACCGACGACGATGAGGCATTTACCGACCCGGTTTTCGTTCCTCGTGCTTCGCCGTCCGCGTCTAACGGTCGCAGAGCGTCAGACGCTACGTTCGCCGAGAGATACCGAAAACTGACGGAATTCGACGGACCGCCTCCGGACGCGCCGAGGCGAGCCTCCCTGGCCGTGCCCGTCACTTCGGACGGGCTCAGACCCAGTGAGAAAGGTCGCAGGCGCTCGTGGGCAGCGCGGCTACAGCTCGAGCGCAAAAAGCGGCGGAAGTCCGGCAGCAACGACACTGATGAAGAAGGCGATATGACTCCGTATATTCGTCAGAAACGACCATCCTGGTGGAACGTGTTCGTACCGGATAACATGCTGAAACACAGGTACCATGTTTGTACTTATATAATAATGACTAAGTCACAAAATATCATTTGCTAGAATATTAATAGATGAGGACGTAAATCTCAGTTTGAAATTAACGTAACTCATGAATAATGGATTAGTTGCGTACTTGAGTTATTTTAAACTCATGGTAATGTCCACAGACAGTACAGTAGGTACTATTTACTCTATAAGCACTAGATTTGTATAGGATTAGAATGGAAATGTGTACACTGCCATGAAACTAAACCTCCTTGACCTAGTGTTCCAAGTTTGATTTCAAATGTTTCATTCATATAATTTTATAAAACTATCACTACATTACATTATTCGCTTTCGAAGATATTTTGATCCTAACAACTCATATCTAATAAAGGAGCTATTGTGAAAAGATTATTAAAACAATTTGTAAAAATAGTCTGGAATATTACATTTTTGCGAAATTATAAATTCTCTCTCTCTAATTATTAGTGCGTTATATCTATTGCTAAAGAAACAGAAAGTTTATTCAAAAGCTTTTTATTTTTTAATTTGAATGTGAATATTCGGTTCATAAACAATGGGATTTACGGATGTAAAACATAAAAAATACTTACACATGAACATAGAACTCCCTCCTTTTTTGAAGTCGTTTAAAAATGTAGGTTCAGTGCCCTTTTTATTGGCAACTCAACGGCTGATATTAATTTCAACAGCTTCACCGATTGGTCACTAATTTCTTCTTACCGACTGAAGTAAAATTGCTTGAACCTATTCAACTTAATTCTGTATAACGCGCTGCGGCGACGCGCACATCGGTCATGTAGTATTTTTTTTATCAAAAATGTTTCTGGTTTAACCACACAAAACTGTACAAATAAATATATTTAAATTTGTGACAATATCACATAACTTTATTACTACTGTTTAGTCTAGATCAATACTTGTTTGATTTGCAGAACACTATGAAATGATTTCTTAGATTGATTTGTTGAAAAGAAACTGACACTTCAATTTAAACTCGAACCTTGTTTGTGAACAAATCGGTTTGTATGTTGCAGGAAAAATATTAAAACTACTATCTTGATTACTCCGTTCCAACGAAACGAGTTCGTTCCGACTTCTAACGATTTTGTTTTTAATTTCTCTTTCTCACTGTTTGAAAATAAATATTGCTGGTTGTGGTCAATACGATGAATCATTTCGTCGACGAAAGAAGCTTGAAATTAGATTAAATGAATTTGGAATTTTTTAATGATTGGTGCTTACTAACGTTATCGTTACCGTAAATAACTCCTCAAGGATGCCAGCTGTATATATAACGGTGTCTTGAAAATTTCCATTACCAAGAGTCATGTGACTGTTGTATGGTTGAAGAAAACTTTGTCTCGTTATTTGTTTGCTTACGTGACATGTTTATGATTTTTAGTTATCATTATGCCAGCGTAGACTGCATGTAGGTTTTGCGTTTTCGATGCTAGCAATATTACGTTATCAAATAAATGTCACACAAACAACATTTAAATTAAGATTAGTCGCAATTATTTATTCACAAAAATACCACATTCAGTAATTAACAGTTTCGAAGGACTGATATAAAATTAAAATTCGTAGTGTTTTCGTAGATTTCGTAAATTTCCCTATATACCTGATTCATACATTTCTCGAATCCTTTCAATAATACAACTTCATATTGATCAAGACCTTATCATTAGTTGTTCGATAAAAAGAAATTCGTATTTGCTAACACGTTTGCTAGAAAAGAAAACGCATTATAATATAAAAATACCTTCCATACGATAAGTCCTTTTTATAGTCCCATGAAACTTTAATATTATATTTAAAGGTTCAAAAATACCGTTTCGATCAAATTGTAACAAATTGCGGCAGTAACTATTAAATCAGAGGTCGTGTCCTCTGACCACATGTTCAATGCTAATGCAATGCAAGAATTACTTTGCAATTCTTAAACATACATAGGAATGTAGTAGAAGCAGAAATAGCCAACTTAATTAGCAAGGTTAATATAAACTGTAATGCAGCTACTGATATGTCAATCTGTGAAACTGTATTTGTAATGACAAAGTTGCAGTTAGATCCGATATATAACATGGAAGCTAGGTAGGTGTACAGTGTAAATAAATTTAATAAATAGCTAGTGATTTAGGGGAAGGGATAAGTCAGACAGGAAATTCTGGCTCAAGTCCACTTCAAGAAGAAGAGTAATGTTTACGAGATTCTTAAGTTACCATCATTCGTTTTATTGGTAAAGAAAAACAATAGAAGTAACCAGATCATATCAGAAAATTAAGTTCTGTCTGTAATCTGTCGACATGCAGGTTGTATAACTTGTAGAATTCGGCGTTGTTAAGTGTACTGTGAAGATCGGGGCTCATAAGGAAAAATATTAGATTCTCATGTAGGCAAATATTTTGTCTCTATTCCAATCTCAACTTGAAACTAGATAAGACTTAGGCCGCCGCACTATAACAAAATAATCCATAATGATGCATACAGAATATTCAAAATTATCAGACATTCATGTAAACTGATTTGTATTATAAAAAAGAAACAGGTTCGCGTGAATCACACTCGGTGACCGAGGGTTTCCTTGCCAATCTCGTAACGTCGTGACCACAACTTATATGTGTAATCAAAGATTAGTTTCTGTCGCGGTTAATGTCACGTTGAAATATCTAATGTTCCAGGTTAAATCACCGATTAATTATCCACAAATTTAGTTATATTCAAGTCGACATAGACATTGGAAATTCATTATTACTCTGGGAAGAAGAAGCGGCAATAAATCCCCAAGGATAATATTTTTTTGTTACAGATACAAAGAACGTTTAATGATTACCTTATACATCTTTATAAAATTCATGTCTAAGCACTCTTGTTTTTAAAATAGTCATACGCTTTGAAATATTTTTTCGTTTAACAACGTGGAAAACATAATTTGCAACTGTAGGTATTGAAGTATTGTTTTAAACAGTTACATTAAAACTTAATTGTGCAATGATCACGGTAATTAAGGTAAATGAATGACAGTAGGTACTGCAGTTGCGACTAATATACCTTTTCGGGTTTTATAATCATAAAATATCACTGGGAAAAGGGGTACAGTGTAATGATAATAAAAAACTTTAAAAACGAAAAGAAAGAATACTTCAACATGACCTTCTATTGTATTGGTTGTATCCTAAGATGCAGCTGAATATTTAACATCGGGAAGTCCTTCTGCAGGTTCCTTATCCTGTCTGCTTATAAAAACACAAGTCATACTGTTTTTAAACTTTACAGGACATGTAATTGTCTTTCGGTTTTCATTTAAAAGCAAGAGTAGTTCATACTGTAACATTTCACAAGCTTTTTCTAGAGGTTCTCTCTGCTCTTTCTCTCTTGACGACATTGTTTATCTAATTTCTTAAGTTGTGAAACTTAGAACGACAATTTATACTCCATTGTCATAAAATTTTAAATTATATTTTTTTTATCTTAAGCGGTCACCGGTCTTAGATAATGTTAATCTCTATACTTTTATATTGTTTTCATACAATTTATTTGTGTGTGATAAAATCTTTACATGTTTTGTGAGTATCATTTATGTCTCAATTCCAATACTAAATACTCGATACATATATATAATTACTTATCCAAACCGCATTAGGTAACAGAATACCCGAGTATTATTGTTATTTGGTTTGTTCAAATGTTTATAATCTGATATTATACGTGACCAATATTGGATGGAATGAATAGCTAGCTAATCTTGATTTTTATTATTTAGCACGTTTGTTAGGAGTTAGGTGTTATGCACGATTTCATTGCTCGGAATCACCCAAAACGTGTTCTGCCTTTTAACGGGTTTGTTTGAAGTGGTGCAAAATATTTAATATTCACCTTGAATCCTTTTAGAAAACTAGCGGCCCCGACTTCTTACTTCGTTCGGGTTGGACTATTAATTATATGTACATGATAATTTAAAAAATCTTTTTTTTCCTTGATTAGACATCATTAGGTTTACAGATAATATAAACAGCCTATCATCTGTGAAATCACGTGTTCTCACTACATACCAATGTTCATTAGGATCGGTCAAACCGATATTGAGTTATATCGAGGCATAAAGAGAAGCTCAATATATTTATACAGTAATATAGAAGTGTAAGTAACTTAAATACACCGAATTGTTCTTCTTTTTTAGGATTATATCATAAATATATTACACAAAAACTTCATTAAGCATTCCATTTTGTGGTATGTATATTAAGTTCCTTTTAACTATAAATTCACAGGTTCATATTTCACATTTGCATTGCACTTCCTTTATTTGTTTTCAATTGTATTACTTAAACTTTAATTAGATAATCATTTAATGATATGAAACCAATTATTAGTTATTAATGTGAGTAACATTCATATAAAATTTGTTACAATTGATATTATATTGATTTTTAAATGTTTGATTCATATTATGAACAAAACATTTTGTAAATCAATAAATTGGACAACGCGATTTAAAATCAATAACCGTTGTAACATAACGGCTAGCACTGAAACTAGTAAGGAAATCACTGTCGCTCACGTCCTCCATATTTATTCGCACGTCTTTTGCTTTCTTCGTTCACATGACGTCAGGTGAAAGAAATAGTATGACGTAACAATATTTCCTTACGCACACTTGCAATGTAATTACGACCTTGTCTGACGTTCGCGAATGGACGATTGCACACTCAAAAACATTTGAACAATATCACGATGTGGTGCGTTGTGGTAACATGATCCGAAATGATCAGAATACCCGCGTCGTGTAACGTTTTCATTGTAAAGTAACTCATTCAGTCACTTATTGAAATAGTCATCTTCTTAAAAGTCAAATCTATTTTATCGCCAAACGTATGAAAATTTGCATAGAAAGACCTTCAACCTCCTACTTCAAAATCAATTCCGTAAATATGAAACTAAATACAGTTACAAGATAAACGGCCGTAATATTTATGGTATGATCTCTGCGTGGGCTTTTATGATCCTGGGTTTTAATTTAATAACCCGGAAAGAATTTACTGTTAAAGTATGTTAAGTTATTCGTAATTTACCGCCCGGTAATGGTTAGTGTGTCGCGTCACGGGGCAAAACTGTTTCATCACGGCACGCGTGGCCTCAGTTTGTTTCCGCAATCGTACGTTCACCTTTGTTTCTTCGTGGCACAGGCCACTCGCCTCTCTATTCGTGTTTCGTCTCCGAATTATTGTGACCCAATTTTATAGGACTGCGACACGGGTACGTCCCGTGTACGCTTGGCAGCTGTCTTATTATTCAAAAGCTTACAACATATCCCTGGGAGCTTATAATAATTCCGTTTCTGTTTTATATGATAAACAGAATACATTCTCTTGACCTTCATGTTTGTGGTTGCGATGTACAGAATGTGTCGATATATTTGTACTACATTAGCGGGTATGTTGAAATGACTATGGAGTTAGTGTCTTTAAGCGATAATTTTATATCAACTTGTTTCTCGATTGCTCCTCCTCAGATGTCAATGGAACTAATTGCACATAGTTCAGGATTTAGTTCTAAGTAAACAAAGCTTAATATACAAAATTTTATCGGCGATTCCGTCTACAAATTTTAAAATTATTGTTTCCTTTTGTATAAAGGTCGATGCCGTGACGTTGTAAAACCGGTTCTAGCGAACTGATTTTCATGTAAATTATGACTAAATTTGTCGTAAATATCGGTATTATAGTAAAATGTGTTTAACTGATGATTAGTTAAGTTTAAGACAATATATCTAAGAGTTAACACGCGTCAAAGGCGGTACTTTTTCAATACTGATCAGACAAATAGAAAAATATTAAGTTATAAAATATTACAGCCTAGGTTTAATTTATGAAAATATACATTTATGAGGACGAGGAGTGTTTTTTTGTAATTTGTTTGTGATCATAATGTTGGGTTTGTCTATAAACAGGTTAGTGCAGTTAATGCACGTAGGAAAACGTAATTATGAGGGGAACCAGTTTTATCTTGACTATTGCCTGGACGTACGCCAAAATTCTCTCGTCGTGTAATGTCTACAACCAACGACTCAATGTAATCGCAAAAATTATTTACAATATTTCAAGTATACATTGAAAAATGAGCAAGCTAGAAGCGATTGCTCAAGTCGTGTTTACAAGTGCAAAACTTAACATAAGACCTTGTGATGTCAGAGGCTAAGAAGGCCCACGATAGCGGAGCACGGTTTCAGTGCGCTTTAATTAGGTCTGAATTGTGAAGAATTTCATTATGCAAGTTCTTCTTGCTATAAAGAAAGACGGATGGAGGTTTTCGTTAGGATAAGCGGGATACGTCTCAGTAAAATATCTCTAAGTGTTTTATAATTAATAAACACAGGAACAGCATTGTTACTTGGCAAGGATATACTATACTATAATATTACAAAGGGCACTAAATAAAAAAAATATTTTACAGTTTGAAAGGTTTATTGATAGACATAGACTATATGTCATGTATATATTTATAATTGTTCAAGCAGAACGAAGTTAGAGACGAGCCGCCCGTAACTTTTAATGAATATTCAGAATTCCTCAACATGTTACATAATCGATTGATAGTTGATTGTACTCGTGTTAACTACTAAATCTTATGGACCCGTGTATATATTCGATTCGTGATCTCGACAAGTTGACACTAACACTTTCCGTTGTATGAATGTTATTATTCACTTGTAAAACATAAGACCCAATACGTTGTAATCACTACAAGTTATGCAAACACAGTAATTATTTATGTTGATTTGGCACAACCTGTTTATGATTTGTACCTCGTTTTTATAGAAGCCGGGGAAAGTTATTCTCGTTCTACACTCGATTGCAGCAAAATAGAACCAACCGGATTTGAACCGGTCAAATGATTGACACGCTCATTGACTATAAACATGCAGTGACTCAAAACTATTGTACGTGATTTAGTGATATAGACAATGTAATAATAAGTTCGTTTCCGTCCCGAGGAGATATATTCCGACCAAAAAGTGTTTGTTTTTGGGCCCTTGGTGTTGAATGATAATCTTTGTTTTAATAAAATATTGGGACACTTGATATAAATTTTGTCGTGTACCAATTTTATAGTACTGATATCATGTACTAATAAAGTTTTCAAATATTGTAATTGGTATGAATATCATTTAAGAAAAGGTCTAAAAAGTGTTTTGCTAGACCAAAATTATGCATTAAGGAAGATGTGGTAATGTTCTTGCATTAGGCGAACCGAGAAATAATTGAATTTTATTTGTAGGCCGGATTTACTTTCCTATTTTGACATGCGGTCATTTATAATGCGGTAATATCATAGATGTGTATGAGCAGCGGTGACCGCATACCATCACGCAAAACGTTTGCAGATTGTTGTCTTAATAAAACTAATAAATTTGTCGTCTGTCAAATCGTTTCAAAGCTTGAATTCGATCATCTATCTGTCTTTGTTTTGTAGAGAACTTGGAATATTTTGAACATGCCGCTTTCTAAGATTGGCATGCGGCCAGGTCTAGTGGCCGACCAGCCGAGACGCTACTAAATCATTTAATATTATTATTGTGTAAGTTAATGATATGGCGATCGTCTCGCGTGCGTATTAGTTTGTCTGCGGCGCTGATATCATATAATGCTATTTCTGTTATATTAGAAGTTCAGTTTCTTATATAAATAATTTCGTTATTGTTCTGGAGTAGTTTTCATAATAATATTATAAAAAATACAATTAATAATAATAAACTTTGACACACTTACTACCCCGCACTAGGATTCCCTGTGTTGCGGATGGCATGGACATACACAAATGTGACATCACAACATCTATGAACCGAGGAAAAATATTTATCTGCCACATAAATATCTACCCCGGCCGGGAATCGAACCCCTCGCTCCGCAGGCAAGGTCACTACCAACTGGGCTATGAGGTCATCAATTATTAGCATACTATTAGTTTTTAATCGTGTCGAGGGATATGCTATAATTATTGTTGTGTTGGTGATATCCAATATGACGATGGCAATGACCACTTACCATCATGTGGCCCGTCCGGTCGTTTATCGGCTGTTGTCGTAAAAATATGGTAATTTTAACGAATACTTTGAATACTGATTACTGGATACGATGAAACTATTATAAGCATGTTCATATAAATCTTAAAATTGTATACAGTGCAGTGACAATGTAAATTTGTTACATCTGAGTTTAATCAAATCAGGTCTGTATATTATTACATCATGATGTGAGCATAAATAGCAAAACCAAATATTTTATTACAAACGTGTTACAATTTTCACTGCGTTCTTGATTCAGAATGACGCGCGTGTTATAATTGATATTTACATATTCAATCGCATGTTAACTTATTCTGTACGCATGGGTACTGGTAGTAAAATATTCAAAGCGTGGGTGTGGATTGATATTACTTCGTAAACAAACAAAACTGACATAAGATAAAACTCTCCCGTTAGTTGGGATCTCTCAAATTAGAGTGACATATATGTGCATCCGTTCGTGTAATGTTTCGCCTTTAAGCTTATAATGACGACCCAACGTGCTAATTTTCTCCTGAAGATCATAAGAGTAACTTCCTGCTTTAAACAATTTATGTGTTTGAAGAAATTTTCACTAATGCGGTGTAATTTTTATGGTTATTGTAACTATAAATATCCTATTGGTTTTTTATATGCTGTCATGTTCATCTTAAAATAATTGTAGTCCATAAAATCTGAGAAAACATTTTTACAACATATAATATAAAGTGGATATATTATGTTTACGATGTAAACTATTTCTAACCATATCCAGGGGTTGAATTGCAGGGAATGCCAGAAGCCGCTAATTTCGTCTATTGTCACCATCTCATACAATGAAATGTAAATAGATAAATACATAAACAATAAATGTCATCATTATTAAAAAAAAATCATAAACTTTGTGGAATATTTTGCAATATGTAGAAACCAACAAAAATACGGAAACTGCGAGACACCGAAGCACGATAAAATATCTTTCTGTTGAACAGCTGCGGCTTAAACGAGATATCGATATTATAAATCCCTGTAAGTGGCATTTATGTTGAGGTCTTCGAGCGTCCATTGTGCGCGACGAATCCACTATGTCGTCGTACCTCTTCCTGTTGGCTTTCGTGCCGTATATTTTTCGATTCACATTGGAATTTATTTGGCAATTTATCCTTAAAATTAAACATTACTCGACAAATATCGCTCTCCATTCCAGTTTGTGGAAACAGAAGCTTTGTTCAACCGACTTCAAGAAGCGGAGGTTCTGAACTTCTTTAAATTCAATTAAAAAAAGGTAATAACATAATAAGAAATATCTATAATAGTAGGAATATCTACATAAAAATCCTGTTTTAAATCCTCCTAAATATAAATATACTATTCCTGAATACATTAACGGTAGTTACAAACACATATTCCACATGAACCTGATACCCGAAAATTTAAAGAAAACTAAACATTTGCGTAATTCACTGTAGGTCGTTTTTCTCCTTTGAAATGAATGATAGTCAGAATTCGCAGCTGTTTATAATGACAATCGTATTGGCGTTACACTAACAACTTGACAGCCGATTTCATTATAAAAAAAAACTGTTTAGATTTTTACTCCGGGGCATTAAGTACAAGTCACAACATTAGCAAAGTCTTAATATACACGCTAACGCTGGAATAAATCCTGGGTCAAAAAAAAAAGATTTATTATATATATTATACAGATGCTTTTTTTTATCAATAACTTGACAGAAATGCTAGCCACGATACGAAGGAAACGTAGAATGTGCGCCCACGGTGTGCAAGCCCAAAAAAAACTTAAACACTAAGGGTAAAGCTTATTCCAGATATAGGTACTTTATTAGGAATAGTACGATCGTTTACAAACTATTAATCAAAGAAAAATATTATTCGTTAGTACTTATCACCGATAATCATATTATTTTGTTAATTGTACCATTATTAAGATGATTTATTGGTTATTCAGATATTCTGCCCAATATTACACGATATACCTATAGCCTAATATTTAAATATTTGAGTATAATATCAATTAAACCGAGATACTTCTTTAGATCACCCTTATTGTTTATTTTTTAATTTAAATCGATTTTCATGTGAACGCGCCATTTAGAAAATTATTACTGCTCCTAATAGTAACACCATATTTCTTTTTGCCCGTTTCTGAATCGTACTTGCGTCAATTTATGAAAAAAACATGTTTTTAATTGAATTGAAAAAAGGAGGGGGTTGTATGTTAGTGTGTATGTATTTTTTTTATGTATGTGTGGGTTTTGAAGATAAAAATACGTGTCAGCGAATACCAATAATTAAACCGTGTTTGTATATGTGCAGCCGTAATTTCGTTATCCATCAACCGATTTTGATGATTGTTTATTTAATGTATAGGAGACTGCTTGAAGTTAGTCCCTTTTAAATATGTAGTGAATCTGATAACGGGGTTTGAAGACAAAGAGCAATAATTTTGCTGTTTTTAAAGATATTTATAGTAAGAAATGTAAATATAGTTGCTGTGTTTGGCAACATTATCATTTCAAAATGACGGATAATCCATCATTTCTAATCTCAAGGTTTGATGATGTGTTTTGGAAACCTAAATGCAAGTCCGTAACGGATTAGAATAATCCAACCGTGTTTTGAGCTGTTTCCGTTTTGATACCTTTTACATTATAAAGCCATCATTGAAGTGATTGCTTCAAGGAGCCATCATCGCATAATACTGAACTGTTGACGAAACAGCAACAGCAACCCTTAATGATTATGAAATTACTAGCAGTTCTTGAACAAACGTAGCGTTCACAATCAAGTACGTCATCTACTGATCCCGTTACATAATAACATTTTTTAATACCATACTAATTACGTAAAAAGTGAAACAAGAAAAATATAAGCGTAAATAAATAAAATATTATTATATGCACTACATACCGACTGAATTGTTTGGAATATGCCAATCCCGAAATACAATTTAAACACCTTAATAAATAACGTAATGTAATAATACTAACTAGTGCGACGGGGCGAATTTGAACCTAGCGTATACCGAGTATCTATTCGGCTTTGCACCGATTTCTAACAAAAGTATGTAGTTCATACAATAATATGTTATTTATTTTCGTTGTTAGTACAATTTGGTAGAATTTTTTGAAGACGTTCTTTAAAATAAATGTTTTTTTTAAGTTTTAATCGAACAAAAACAATTGACATCAAATTTAGTTCAATAATTCTTCAACTGCCATAATATCAACATATGCAGTTAGTAAATTTGCAACACCATGAATTATCGCAATTGCCTGTAATTGGCGACAAATATAATCATTATGGAAAATGACAGGACCATGTGAAACATGAATGTAAAAATAATAAGAGGTCCGATTACGCCATTTCAAGTCTGGTTTACACGGTCTTTAGCAATCACAAACAAGCCATTGGACTTGCTTGTCAATTAATCGTCGTTAAGGTATAATAAAATTTTGATTAAACTTAAGGAATCAAGTATGCAATTAGAATGAGAAAAACGAGTCTGGATTTTGATACAATACACACACCTAGACATATATTAGTGACGGTTTGTAAAAATGTACGTGTATTACTAGTGACTTTGTATTTCTGTTACTAAATGTGTTACAGGTTTTACAGTGATATTAAATATATATTTACGCGCGAAACCACGCTTGTTCACTCATACCTGCACATAACCACACATTTATATGTGAGCTTTCTTCCGAATGAATACTGGTAGATGTTGACCTATATGATATCCGACAATGCTGTGACAAGGACGACCGCATTCATGCACTGGTCGCGGTTACGATACGACCGGTGAGATGTGTGTCGCACTCGCATTTATCTTATTGCAAATTTATTCACCTCCCCCGAGTGCCGTGCCACTGCGCACTTCATGCATTAAAGGCTTCTGACACAATGCTATGAATATGCTTAGTAAGTAAGGTATTCTGTGCGAAAATTTTGTTACAATGCAAACTATACAAATTATAATTACAAGAAACTGTTTTGTTTTGTTATTATACTGAGATTTAAATCATTTTACGTTAGCTTTACTCAAAGATAAAAGCCAGGTCATAGATTATGCTCAGTCGGTGAACTATGAGCGTGTCACGGATGCCACGCCTTTTAAGACACGTTGGCGTGCTCGGCCACTCGCCTTATTAGTTGTAATTCATTCGTTTTTTTACACTCGACAAGTTCTTGCACTTAGTGATCGCGGTAATTTCTTAATAATTTCTCCACGTAACTCATTAATGAACGGCTTCGAAGATATTGATTTTTTAAGATGGGCAACTGCCGAGCGGAATCTTGTCGTTCATTTTAAGTATTCGTTGTAAAAATATTTCTTTTTAATCCAATTTTTTACAACGATGTTAAAGATTATACATAATGTTAAGATAGTTTTTTTTAAACCAAAAATCAATACGAGTGGTATCATAAGAGTGGTCTCAAACAACATTCGGATAGGGAAGTTGAAAATCAGAGTTCAAATGGCATGTATAATATGCTTGCAATATAATTTTAATCTCGGTTAATATTATCAAATCTCACAATTAGAAGAGCAGTACCACTAATGATAGACAATTGAGCAATCCATTACCTATAAATGTTGTATAGGCACGATAAAATAAGCACGATTCATGAAAAGAGAAATTATCGATCGAGCTTGAATCGGATTTGTGTCCTCAGTGGTTGGTATTGTAACAGTGGTAGTGGGAAGTGTGGGAGTGGTAAGGATAAGGTATTTTTTCACAGATATCTTTAATTTATATTTATTTGCTTTCTCATATACCTAATAGTATTTTAAATGATGTTCTTGGTTTTTTTTCTTATTTATCCCCCAAATACAACACCCAAATTTAACATTGTATCGTATCTGCTTTCCAATTCAGTCGAGTAGATTGAGAGACTATAAGGATTCCTTTTTTATCGAATGTAGAAAGCCCTTAATATTGTACCGGAAGTTCTTGACACATCAGCTTGCATATCTAGGATTCTAAATTACTGAATATTTGGGAAGTATCAGTTGGCGTTTATTTATTAACTTACATCTCTGATTAACATTACTTCAAATTATGGTATTGAGTGGGTTTATAATGTGTAGTGTATATCGTTATATTTATTTCTGTATCCTTTGCACGCCTACTGAAATACATATAAGGACATCGCAATTTGTTAACAATCACTGTGGAGCCTTTGTCTGCCCAATAACTTCAATAATAAAGAATCAGGGGTTTCACGACGTTGAATAAAGATTGATTGAAGTTTAAAATTAATTTAAATTTACATATACCTACAGTAATTTTAAATATTCATGTATGTGTTATTTCAATAATTTCAACGACATTATTGTAATTAAGGGGCCTAGTGATAAAAAATCGACCGTAATTCATTACATTTTTAATTTTCGACTAATAATTATAGTCTTATAAATGTAAAACCAAATATTACTAGTATTTATATACTTTAATCTAGTATCGGGTGGGTTATACCTTTGTAGACATTACAGAAACAGATGGTAAGGTTTAGTTTTATTCAACTCGAGATATATACTAGCAAATGCCCTCGCTTTGCTTCAGAAAAACTACCTTACGCTTAAAGATAATCTTCCAGGTTATCGACTAGTTATGCCCCAAAGCAAGTTAGATTATGTTCCACTTGAGTCCGTCAAGAGCAGCAGTGTTTATTGACATATGAACACAAACAACTGAATGTCTTACGAAGACTGCTATGATAAAACTAGTTACGATATTACATTGATCGGCTTACGGATATTGCGACATGCCTTCGGTATCAAAATATATTGCATTGTTTTTGTGACAGTGAATAACAGTTTAATATTTAAATTATTAAACTCACTACAAGAATGTGGTATTGATGACGACACCAATAAAGCTATTAATGTAATAATCGCAACCTAAAAATGTATATGTGGATATTGACAATATCCCAATTGGAGCTACATGTCCATATCTAAGAGTTTAGAAGCACGATAGAAAGAGTTCTTAGGAATATTGGGGTAATTTGCAAATTATTGAGCTATAAGAAAGCTTATACGTTCTTTAGACCGAGTCAATTTTCCTGACCTGTGGCGCACCTTCACGGTGACTCCTACATATACGATCCTAAACCTGACGGTACTGGTGGTTACCCTGATATTATATTTCTCTTTGGTAGTTATAGCCAGAGTAATATATATAAAGAATAACATCGACCGTGAAATATTTTTCACGTCATTCGATTGTAGTTAGAGAGAGCTACAAATAAAGTTCCCGCTTGCTTCTTGAGTGGCAACACGCCGGTGGCGATCCTGTTGTTACAGATGTGAATACATGAAGGTGGATAACATGGCCCCATTCGCCCGTTTGCCCATTTTTGCAATTAAAAAATAAAAATAACTTATTAGAAAGAAAAAGTCAATAATATTTGAAGATTTAAAAGTGATATAAATTTTGAGTTTTATTTTAACCTATACTGCTCAATAATGAGTCACTCTATAGGAGTTGTCAGAGACATGAATACATCTCGAAACAAGCACCGACTGTAGTTTAGAAGCGGTTCAGTGACCGTTCGTTCACGGATGAATTATAGATATCATGTTACTTACTTTGAAGACTGAGTATTTGTTACTTTTTTCTTGATTATGAATATCAAAAAGCTAGTCTAATCTATACTATATCGGTATACCGCCTATTTCTACCTTCCATTTGCGTTTCGTTGTGCAGTTGTAAGCCACACTTGCAAATGAGACGTGACACGATACGGCTGTGACCTACATTAAATAGAATAATACTCCTGTTGAATACCGATGTTACCTACTGAAGTATCTACAGCACCGGGTGAACAGTCTTGTTTTATGAAAATAATAAACAGACACGCAGTCCAGTTGATGTTACGAGTAAGTCTGTACTGAATACGATGGACGTTTCTAAATAACCTCAAAACTACAGACATGTTTGAGATCGGTTAGGACTTGAGTACTGTGTTGCAACGTCTTATTTCTCACCGTCGCTTCTGTTCGAAAAAAAAATTAGCTTTAAGGAATTTTCTGTTCGGCAAAATTGTATTGTGTTCTGTTTCTATAAATAATTCAATAAAATAATATACGCGTGACTATAATGTAAGCTTTACATAGGTATAATGTAATTTATGTCCATATAAATTGTGTAGGCTAGTGTGCATTTCCTCTCCATTGCGCCAATTGCGCTCATTTGCGAACGACACTGGACTAATTGCTGGTGCGCAATTAGCGGCCTTGTTGATGGATAGGCGGCGCGCGCGCACCTCACGACCGCGACACTCGTCAATGCCATTCTTGTTTACCATTCCAGTGGGATCGCTGGTTCCAGTTCATCCGGAAGTTGACTCCGAAATTTATCACACCTTTAAACCTTAAAAAGTTGTATTTTTAGTTTCTTATTAATCGAATTTCTTATCTTGGTACCTATTGCTTTTATTCACATACTATATGTATCTCTGAGTCGTCATCTTGGCTCCAGTTATGCCCGATATATTTATGCCCGATATTAATAACTAAGTATACAATTTTAATTGACTTGTAATATTCCATCATGGTGCGCCAACGAAAGTATATGGAGACTATATATACTGCGAGGTGTGAAGAAGTTAGGCCAGTAATCAAAGTAGTGTCAAGAAGGTTATGGGAGATGGGTATCGATACAATCACGTTTTTTATTAGAATAAAAGACTGTTAAAAACCGACAGAAATCGATCGTCTCCCATGTTACGTCTTCGTAAGATTTTCTCTCCATATCAAAAATTCTTATCTACTTTATGTATTCCTAAAAATATTTTTAACAACTCGTCGGCTGGAAGACCGATTGCCTATAGATAGCTTGCAAATTTAACCAAAAATAGAAATGTTTATGACAAAATGGTACCGGCGTGATCATCCGTATAATTACTGACAGCGCTCTACTTTACATAACTTTTATGCTCTGTTGCATTTACACATGCCACAGATTCAGAAGCCAAGTAAGTAGAAAATATCTGACAGATTATACAGCAACTTTATGGCACACTTCACAACAGCTTAATCAGGTGAATCACAAAATCGATCATGGACATAAAAATTGACTAACAAGATTGAAATGGAGTGTTATCACTGGATCCGTAATAGGCTTGAACGTCGAGTGATTTAAGTCGAGTACATACCGTTATGTCACTGCAGTCAAGTGCCGCAAGAATAAACATTCACATAGCAATCATGCCTCGGTATTGCGTGACAAGCACAGGTGTCAACTTTAAGCGTGTCCCAAGAAATTCAACCCTGGCCTCTCTGTGTCGACCGAATCTTTAGCCCTGATTGCTCGTAAAAGCGATCCAACGATTGTTTTCCTCGAAACTTGAAATGACCTAAACTAAAGTGCTAAATACATGTAACTCCTAAACTATTTTGAAGGCACCAACAGGAAAATGAGGATTTAATGATGTTTCCCAAGCTTCTGCATAAAGATAGCTGTGCAATAGCAGCGGAGTCGTGCGTCATATTTATTTACAATTTGACTGTCATCTAGTAACTGATAGTGAGCAAATTTTATTCAAATCAATGATTGAAAATGTATTAATATAGTGACCGAACGTCGGCTTTAATAGTCAATTGATCCGCTCCGATGACTGGTTTTTTTATGAACCATAGTTTATACATATACGTGAACGTATCATGTTATATTTTATTATGTGTTATATACATGCTTATATGTACAATTCAAAACATCCTATTTAACCTGAATTGTAAACGTTTACTTTTATTTTCCCGGTCGCTGAATTAAATCGACCTTCAGATAGAAAAATATAGCTTAGTGCTGTTATTTCTCAGAAATATGAATAAGAATGAATCACATCAACTTTTTTCTTCGCTACGTTTATCAGAATGTAATCTTGGATTCATGTGATCGTGAAATAAATAAAATATTACTTATCGATTGTCATTGCTATCAATAAAAATAGTAACTTAATGGTAATACTTGCAATTCACTATGCAGGCATCGCACATCCATGCAACAACGGGAACAATTTATTGGCATTGAGCACATGACATGCACTGCTTAGAGAATAATTTATTGGATCGATGCAGAGAGAGATTGCAGAAATAAAAATATGTTTTAATGACACAACGATACCGTCAGTGCTTACCACTGTAAGTGCTTGGAATGGACCACTGTCCATCGGAATAATGGCGGTCTTAAATACTGCATAATCACGGAGGGTAATCACGTGGTACAAAATAATATAAGAAAATTTATAATTTATTGCGTATGGCGTACATATAAAATTTTATAGTGCGGTTGGTTACCCATAACGATATTCCCCAATCGCTCTCAGAGATCTACGAAAATATCTCAACTCACATACATGTTTGGCCGAGTATTAAGATTCGTTAGGTTGTTAATGTTAGTCGTATTAGGATCAATAAGAAAATAACACCAATGGTGGCAGTATTCGTCACATGCAATGTTAAGCCATTGTCACCAATGCACTTTTAATCGGTGTCCATGTTAGCGAACCATTTAAATACCCTTAAACGGTAGGTAATGTTTGTTGTAGGTATGTACTTGGAACGGAGCTTGCGGTAGTTTCATGTTTATGGGGCTTTCGATACAATCGTTGATTTAATGTCACGACTGTAAACTCGACGTACGATATGGGGGTCTTGATGTGTTTTTTTTTTTTTGCATAATTGTAATTTGGTTAGGCTGTGTTTATTAAATTTTATTAAGGGGTGAATAATAATCTAATCTTGTCTCATAGTGATCTTATTCCTGTTGTATACGGAATTGTGATATAATGTAAAGAATAATTAAAATCTATGTTTTAATTGCCCTCGTTCCATTATGACGGCTACCACTAAGCGGTATATTATTTCAAGGTGGTGTAACAAATTTATTGGTCTTTAAACTTTTGATTTCTAATCCTTTTCATTGGAATAGAGTTCGAATCTTGCAAATGCATTATCCTGAAAGTATGTGCGTGTTTGAAATGAATGGGTTGATAACATAATAATGAATATTTCGACAACCGTAAGTGCAGACCGAACCATCTGTTTTGCTTATCGTCAACTGTGAATCCGTGCAATCCAGTAACAGTGTATAAGTACAATACACATTAACCACCAACTACTTCTCTCTTAACTTATCAAATTACGCGTTCGTTAATCCAATAAAACTACACCGGCTCCGGCGGCTTACACTGCGGCAACGTAATAAGCCGCGTGTGTCATAATTAAATGTTCCACGTTGATGATTTTCGTGTCGGTTTTGCTCTTTATTTGTTTGTTTGTTTGTTTTAATTAATCTCGTATATTGCTAGTTTGCTCTCGTTACATCGTTCGTTACGTAGTTGCTGCTGTGATGCAATAGCATATTTTTTGAATTCCTTTCCGGTATTGCTCATTGGTGTTCTAGATTTATTCGTGCATTGTATTTGTGTAACGGTTTATTTTACTCCTATTGTTTCTCTTACATCGTAGCTGTGGTGTCATTTTTGAACTTGATATGTGAATGTTGTTTATTAGACCATTAGAGTTTTTGTCTCATAATGCCCCCGATTCTAAAAATCATTTGATTCTTACACGAATTCTAGAAAATGTAACTCTTTGAAGGAGGAAATTATACGATTTATGTTATTCGTACTCTCGCGCATTACTTTTGTTTAAATTTTCAGATAAAAATGTTCGCTATCGTACAGATTAATATACAATCTTAATTAAAGTAATTAAGTTGCTCTTTCGTCATTCTATAATGATAATGCCAAGTACTACCGGCAGTAACAATTAAAACGGTCGGTGTACGGCCCTTCCATTCGGCTTAACTGTCTGTTTTGGAACGTGGCGCAGCGTAGTGCGTCGACTGAAATGTCGGTTGGACGTGAACGCGCACGACCGAGCGCGCGCGACCCAGTATTTCACAACACGAGAGTAAATGATGACTAGAAGGTGACGACAGGTTAATAAATATTTCTATTTTGCCATTAACAACACTTATCTGTTAGATAGATGATGAAGTTATTACACTATAGTTATGTTATTACGCTAACTTCTAAAATTACACCAATTAACCTACAAGCTATTTATAGTAGTTCTGTGTTTATTTGTAAATGAAAACATGTTAGTGAAAGACATGAGTAAGATTATTGCAGTATTTTTAAGTAGCAAAATTTAAGTGCCATCCGTTAAAGACTAAAAAGAAGGCATCACCCACTCATACGTATAAAAATTTTGTAAAAGCACGTGGATGAAAATATTGATTACAAAATTAATTAATAATAATATCCTTACGTTAAGCATTTTTATTAATCACTCTCTGAGCATAAGCGACAGTACAACTTCAATTCGTTGCTACATTTCCATTTATTTCTTACATACAGTTATGATCCAACATCATTACTAATACAATATGTATTTAAACCTGCATGTTGCCTGTGCGATAAAATATATTTATTTTAAGTGTTAGGAGGCAGTGTTTTGAAACCTCTGTATGGTTATTTGTTCATGTCCAAGCATTTCGCAAGCGCGGCCGCAGTCCGATGACCTCGCGGATGAATGATTCGCCAGACAAGGCTTGTTTCCTTACGTGCTTGTGTCATTATGTAATTATCAAACTTACTATTATGTTACTTACCTGCACATTGTGGAAAATTATACCTATGATAAACACCTTTTCATCACTCACGTTCTGAAACTAGGTCGTATTATGTTCGAAATAGGTGATGTGAATTCGGTTTATTTTTTTATATCAATAACCTACTGACGAGCAGGCGAATCTAATAGTAGGTGGTCACCGTTGTTCTTGGGCATCTGTGACACCAAATGCATCAATCACTAACGCGTTGCTGGTCAAGAAGGAAGCGGAGTTATAAAGGACTGTAAGACTTGGCAACCGACATATTTAAAAAAGGATTTGACGGATGATTAAAAAAAATGGATCTAGATAACTTTATCTGGCAACCTGTAGGTCAAAATTCCTATCAACATAGATACACGTGTGCTGTCTTGATTAAACTTTGTCGTAGAGATCCCAGAAATCAGGGATGTTATGGAACTCCGTAACCAAAACTATCGGATATCCGAGATAAAAATATATCCGAAACCGTAACCGAATTCGAAATTTCCTAATCTCCATAACATCCCTATTGGAAATTTCAGATAGCAGGGATCGGACGTTATTGCCGCGTCCAATGTTCAGCAGTGTGCATCACCGGGGGGATTTTGCTATTCAAATATTCTATGTAATTTGTTTTCATTTCTTTTTTGCATCCCTCACATTAATGAAGGTAAAAGAATGTCATAACTTGGGTGTAACTAATTTCTTGCATTAATGTATAACAATGTACTTAATAATAAGAAATATTATTTTAAAATCTTTTAAAGTTTTTAAACTTCAACTGTATTAAGTATAATAAATATCCTTGTCTTTTAGGCATTGTGTTGGACATAAAAATTCGAACATAATAATGAGAGGACTTTTTGAGGAAACGAACGGACGTGCACGTCCCCGGCCATTTGCGAGTAATTTTGCCTTGTGTATTTTGTATAACACTGCAGAAAGAAGTTGCGTCAACATTGTACATAAATTCACGTACGTGAAGGCCGTTATAATCCGGTCGTATTTCATTCTACGAGTATACCATAAGAAAAATGTTAAAAAAAAATATTTGACAGAGGAAATGTTTCTTAGGGAGGTTTATAGAGTAACGTTTACGAGATATCACGAAATAAATTCGCAGAAATCATTACGTGTTTACATTACGGGGGTTGAATTAGTTATTCGAGAAAGTCTTATCTTATATCAATACAAGAGTAATCTTCTGATTATTACCTCATATCTATGTACTCATAAGCAATGCAATATGTGTGGTACCTACGTTTTAACTATAAATGTCACCCGTGCATTGGCTATAACGATTGTTCTCTCTCATTAGATTGTCATACACTTGTACTGTGGCAATCGGTTAACTCACGCAATCACCGTCAAAGTTACGAAATTTAATTAATAATAAATATTTAGTTTTGTGTGGTTCTTTTTATATTAAGAATACAAATATCACCAACTACACATACCTAATATGTATTGAGGTCCACTTCCGAGCACGGATCTGTCACTAGTCTGGAGAGTACTTTATAACTTTGTTAGTGTTCATACGCTCAAGAAAATTGATCATTAACAATTAACCTATCGCTAACTTAACCTAACCTAGGTTAGGTATCGCATTTAACCTATCGCTTACAATCAGCATATCCTAGGGGGAGGGTCAAATGAGATGAAATTCTATGAATTTCATTTTTGGTATTGTATATTCATGTATATCGCGAGGTGAGAAATTGAGTTTCGTGTACACGGCTACACTGCGGCCGCGGTGGCCAAAATAGATTGCTGATGTGTTTAAAAATAATGAATTACTCCATTCTTCTAAATAAATAGACCTGAAATTCAAGACGTTGGGGCTTTACGACATTTGGCCACAGCGTCATGTGGCAAAAAGAGGATCGTAGGCGTATCTTTCTTTTAACACTATATGCAAACAGCAAATTATATCTCAGCTAATGAGTCCAATAACTTCTACAAAATAATAGAGTTTAGTTGAAAAAATAATAATAGTAATAAATAACAGTATATAACTTATCTGGGCGTCTTCGAGAGGAGAGCGAATAAATAGGCTTTTATAAGTTAATGCGCTCGAATCTTAGACTTCATCACCACTTACCATCGGGTGGGCTTGTTGTCGAGCGTTAACTTATTGTATGTAAAAAATAATTTCAATATTATGTTTTTTGTGTCTTCTTACTTTTCGAACACGTTGGATGGAGACTGCAACAGTAGTCAGCTCGTAATCAGTCACTAATTAATATACATGATATCATGAACAATATTTTATAGATTATCTTGTCTACCTTTTTAAGATATACCTCGATAATTCCAAAACAATGTTTTAAACGTTCTTCGATGGACACGTCATGTCATATATATTTATACACAAGACGTTATTGGAAAACGTTGTATACCTGTGTATCCTGAATTCTATTTAAACCACACTTAATAGTACACGAATTTTACAGGACGCAACAATATGTATTGTTATGAAGAGTAAATGTACGTATACGGATAGGGGGAAGTCCCCTAACGCTGGACGGCAGATAGTGCCGGACACTCGTATTATTGCGGCAAATCATAACGCGAGCGATTCAAAAACGGGTGAAAAGGATGCAGGGGGATGTTGCAATACCAACTCACGAGACACGGTTTGCCAGTGACACACGTGACAACAGATGGTGCAGTTGTTTGCTATTTTTGGCGAAAAGACACTCATCATCCTCCTGCCCTTATCCCAATTTTATTTGGGGTCGGCGCAGCATATATTTTTATTCCATACTTCTCTATCAGCCGTCATCTCACTAGTAATTTCCATTCTAGCCGTATCATCCTTCACACAATCCATCCATCGCTTCTTTGGCCTTCCTCTACCTCTATAGCCATCTACGTTCATACTCATCTCATGTACCTTCCGTACAACATGAACTTCATTCCTCCGCATAACATGACCATACCACGATAGCCGGTTTCCGCGTAGCTTTACCGGTGCCACTTTCATACTTTCTCTTATGTACTCATTCCTTACTCTATCCATTCACGTTATACCACACATTCCTCTTAACATTCTCATCTCAGCTGCATGCAGTTGTCTTTCATACATCCCTTTTGTGGCCCAACATTCTGATCCGTAAAAGGCAGCAGGTCTGACCTGGTCTTGTAGATCTTCCCCTTAAGTTTAAGGGGAATACGGGGGTCGCAAATTGTCCCCGTAACTTGCCGCCATTTCATCCATCCTACATTAATTCTGTGCGTAACTGTCCGATCTATTTCGCCATCACAGTGTACAAGTGAACCGAGATACCGAAAGTCGGAGCAAACTGGAAGAAGCGCACCGTCGAGCGCTATGGCTTCAGGACTGGAGAGACCGCCGAAATAGCAGATCATGTACTCCGTCTTATTTCTGCTGATTTTCAGGGCAACATTCTCCAGTTTCTGTTGCCAATCCTCCAATCTGCTTTGGATCTCAGGTCCATCTTCTCCAACCAGAACAATGTCGTCAGCAAATAGCATGCACCAGGGTGCCTCCTCCTGTATGTCCGATGTCAGAGCATCCATTATTAACAGGAAGAGGTAAGGACTCAAAGCCGACCCTTGGTGCAAGTCTACTGCCACATTGAACTGGTTGGAGTTGCCAGCAGACGATCGGACATATGTACAAGCTTGCCTGTACATTGCACGAATTAACTCCACATACTTCCCAGGCACCCCTTTCTTTTTCATGGCTCACCACAGTACTTCCCGAGGCACCCTATCATACGCTTTCTCAAGATCAATGAACACCATGTGCAGGTTCTTATGAGCACGTCTGTATTTCTCGCACAATTGGCGTAGTGCAAAGGTGGCGTCCATTGTCCCTCGACCTGGCATAAACCCAAACTGATTTTGGGTAATCTCACTCTCTTCTCGCAATCTTTTCTCACAGGTGATACCTTTTCCCACACTTTCATACTATGTGACATGGGCAAAAAGACACTGCGTCACATAATATTCAACTGAGTGTTACAGCTTATTGTTAATTCCGTATATTTAAACTGTATACCTATATACAGTTTAAATATACGGAACGCTCGTGTACTTACCTGCAACTTGACATCGTTAACTATATTGATAACATTAGTTCTTTTCTGTTGGTATTGATTTTCTTTTCGCGTGCCAGTGTTCAATAATTTTTAGATTTCTCACGGAATCATTAATTAACAAATACATACTGTCACATCTGGCAAGCATCTATGCACAATCACGTAAAAAATGATGTTTTAAAATTGATACTTACTACTACTTGTCAGTTTTAATTAATTGATTATTGATGATGTACTATTTAAACAGGTGAAAAATTGTGATGATTTGTCATTTCCATAAATTTATATATAACAGAATTAACCAAAATGTATGATATTTTTGAATTAAATAGACATTCAGAATATAAAGCATGAATATATTTAACAATGATTAACTATTATATCATAATAATAAATAGTTAAACCGTGTTGCGTAGTCTCCAGCGTACTTTCAGTTTCTTTCCTTAACACATAAAAAATGCAAGGTAATTGGAGCGCTGTAAAGAATGAAAGATTGAAGAATGGTGACTGGAGGTGCCCTATTCAATGTGTGGTTCGCTAAAAACTATCATGGTGTGAGGTGTGAATTTTGAAACACCTACTAAATTATAAGGTGCGATATCGAACATTGTAAAAGTTAGAAGAAATAAACAAACTTGGTACCACTGCTACCAATCTGCCTCTCATTGCCCCAATCCCCAGAAATAGTTAATAAACTTGTCTTGTATTGTACGCAGTTTGTTGACTGATAGGGAATGCTATCCGGTATTAAGTCCGCACATTGTGCCCCCTTTATTTTAAAGTTAGTGCAATAAAGTATTAAATCAATAAATAGTAAATAATAGTATTAATGTATTGCTATCATATTACGATTTCGTATATGCGTCGCAAAAATTTAATCTTTAGCCTTCAGTCGCATGTCTGTTTTTATTTTAAAGATGAATATTTCAGTTCAAATCAAATCAACCGAGGTATCTCCTACTTTAATTTCCCAAACTATTTTTCTCCAACCTGCTATTTTTACGCTATCCTTGTTATCCAGGACAATCTTTTAACTATTCTGGTATGTAAAACACATTCGATAGTACATAACATAACAGTAAACAATAATTTTAAACCATTAATGTTGATGAAATAAAAAAAAATATTTAACACTAATAAAATATATACCGGATTACGGTTGTATATTGTTGCGACCCGGTATTTTGTTATCGTGACCTGGTGCCAGGTCGCGACCCACTATTTGGCAAAGACTAGTCGAGCTTAAGCTATAGGTAGTAAAGTAATAAGTTTAGTGTCACAGAACAGATAATTGACTAGGCATTCTTTGGTCTGTAATATGTGTAAACGTGCATAATTTCGGTCTATAAATGGCTACAGTGAAATTATTGATATACTAGCGGCCAGCCCCGATTTAGTTTGGGTTGAACAATTATTCATTTATACATATGTATGTATACGAAATCTTTGAAACTACGGCAACTACATGAAAAATTCTTGTGCCATACACATGAACGGTAAGTTTTGTATTGGGAGTTATTCGGCTATATATCATGTTGATAGATATGAATAAATAAATGTTAAACCCTAACGAAGTCGGAGCGGGCCGCTGTTCTATATTTATATATTAATATTAGAATGAGATAGTACGAATTTTGTGAGTTTGTGTATATGCGGACGGTAATCTCTGGGAAGCACGGCATCCATTTGAAAAATTCTTTTACCATTTGTAAGGTACATTATAAGCTATATCTAGATACTTCAGTTCGAACGAAGTCGGGTCGGGCGGCTAGTTTATAAATAAACATATCGACTTAACTGACGACCCCGACGATGACAGTGCGATTAAATGCAACTTGTATGGCACTGAGCCAGAGTTAATACTTAATACGATGTTAAATACGGCCACAATGCGGACACACCACACGTGGGATGTGATGATTTTCTGTTGTTGAATATCAATGTTTCATGTAATTGAAATTACTAACCATTACTTTATATTTATTTCTATCTGTACATATATTCATACTACTGCAATATAAATATATAGGCTCTGTCTGTAATTTTAATTTTATTTACATATTATGTGATAAATACTCGCTCTATGATTAACCTCACCTTACTCAAATTTTAACATTTTCTAAATTTTGTTTGTCTGTATGTCCTCTATAACTCAAAAATTTTGGCCGCTTTTGATGAGAAATTAGTATACAAGATGAACATGTAATGAGCTAACAAACGCTCGTTAGGTCCGCTAATCAAGTTTATTTCTTCTTCGACATTGTATGAGGCCCTGTCTCCTTTGTACATAATTATTTCGCTATTATGAAATTACTGTTTCTGTACTTACGGATTAAGTTTTCAGAATCAAAGCGTATTGGCCCTCCAATACTTTTATATACATAGAAAAGCTAATAAATCCAACCATCTGTTAGTCTTTGTAGGCCTCCCGGCTCCAGGCTGGATAGACCTCCCCTTACTTCTGCGTCTTTAGTCAATTTTTAATATTTTGTACACGGCGTATACCTGCTTTCCTCTACAGGTTGCAGTTTAACATTCCAAAGTAACTACATAAAAATATTTTTAATAATACTTTCTCATAAATAACATACATTGTAAACTCCTTTCCGGATAAGCCGAGCCGATACGAGTCAGACATTAATTGCCTTATTTGTAGTGTGAATACAGAGTACCCGGTGGGAAGGACGCACCCTCTGCAAAGTGATTCACTACGAAGTCCAGTTAAATGAGATCTCCGATCTCGTTTGTTTCCCTAACTAACAATACACAAACCTAAACCCTACCGTGCGCAAGTACCGTCGAGATTATAATGGATGGTACAGAGTCTAGTGACCTTCTTTCTACAGACAGAACCTGCCATTAATTATTCGCCTTTCGGTCAGCAGCGCGCACCCCGGGCGAGAGAGGTTGGTTTGGATTCAAGAACAGATGGAACCCCTTACACTCAATCTCAGCTATTGATGTAAACTGGTCGGTTATGTAGAAAAACCCTACTTCAGACTTTCTTGAAAATCTGAACAATGGAAGTTTGTACGTAACATTTGGCTACACATATAAAAGAAATATTTTTCTGAAAAATATTTCCTACGTACATGAATACAGTAGGTAGGTACTCGGAAGTTTATTCACTGAGCACGGTAATAAAATAGACGACCAGCCAACCTAATGAGATCTCATTAATAAACAGTTTGTAACGGTAGTGTTACACTTGCCATAAATATTGACATTTGATTCATTTACATTGTTCACATACTCGTAAATGTGATTTCGAAGGCTTTATATATAATAATTTCTATGTTAGTGATTCTATAACTTTTAAACTACTCGTCGACTGAGGTCATACTCAAACAACATTTTTGTTTTATCTATATGACAGTACACATTTATTATGATTCCATCAAATAGGTGGCGTTGTAGTCAAGTTTTAAGTAATTATATGTCTGTAACCCAAAATGTTTCGCGTAATACCTATAGCTAGTAAAAGCTACCTTGTACGGAATGATCCGTTAAATTGCTCATAGCATGCCTGCAATCTCTCGGTTCGCTTTAAGTTAAGGTGACCAGTGTGTACAGGGGCCCTTAGGCAAAGATAACGAAGTGCTCTCGGTGCTATACAGAGCTCCTTATGGCCCGCTTGCACAGCGTTCACGAGTACACTTCTTGCATGAAACACGCCTGTGACCGGCTAGTGTGTACAAGGAAATAATATGGAATTCATTCATACATTATTATTGTGTATTACAATTTAGAAGTCCGCGATGTTTAGTACCAAAGAAAGATTGTGTCGCAGTGCTTGTAAATAGAACCGGCGTGGTGTGGTGTTAGTGCAAAATGTTTGAATTCTTTAAATTTAATTGGTAAAGTTACATTAATGGTATTATTCTCTTCATGAAACGTATTATTATTATTTATTTATATGATATCATTGTGTTTTAATACGTAAACTGCTTAGTGTGTAAACAGGCACACTTACATACGAGTACATTCCACAACAATATTGTAATGGATAAGGTTATATTTTTCATGTACAAATAAATAAATAAAAACGGGAATAAATTTATGTATGTGTATTATCGTAATTAGTATACGTAAAAATCCATCATATTTATTTATTATGTTTCAATAATTATTTTTGTAATTGATTTTGTATGATTGTGCTATCGAACTTGTAAAATTATTAATAATGCATCTATCTATACGTACCAATAATAAAACTGTAATTAGGTCAAATGTGTACATAAAATATTTTTTGGAAATGTTAGTATAGATAGATTTTGATATCGATATATAAGTAAAACAATAGGTTTTGAGTATTGTTTTGGAAAACTTAGTTGATCTGTCTGTGTGATCACGTATCACACTAAAACTACTCAACAGATTTGAATGATACTTTGCATATTACTAGCTTATATTATAGGTCATCATCTAGGAAACTTTTTCTCCTGGGAAATGGATCTCTTCCCATGGGATAAGAAATAAAATTTAATATGAACATTCTATTAAGATGGCAGTAAATACAATTTTGACCGCCCGGCTACAACTATTACAATAAATTAATATGTTTCTAATTTACAGAAATAGGAAACTCATTCCTTAAGCGACGCGGATCCTATTTCTAAGCGAAAGACGCAGTTTTCCTTGAGCGAAGCGAGGGCCGGTCACTACTTATTATATTCCCGCCATTAGCCAGTTCAGAATCGTAGTAGGTACTCCTTAAAATAAAGTGTTACAAAATAACTCGATGGCTACAGAGCGTTATAGTACATTTAAACATTTATATGTTTTCGTCAGTTACAGTATCATTATATTTAATAACCCTGCTTGTTAAATGCCATGCATGGCATCAGTGATGTGTTAATGTTGCCGCTTTAGCTTTTAAATGTTCCGTTTGCTTAAATACTGAAAAAAATTATGGTCACTATCGTGAGTTTTACTAATACTGTGTACCTGGAGGATAAGTATAATTGTATTGGAATTTCCAAACTTCGTCAGAATAGAATGACGTATTCGAATGTTGGATGTAGTTCGCTTTCCTTTAATTACTTGAAACAATTGCATATACCTACTACTTACACAGTCAAAGTAATTTGAGCACACAAAAGCGGTATTAATTTATTATGAAATTATCATTAATGATTTGTAAAATAAACATTCAAATTTGCACTTATGCCAATGGTTAATGTCTGTGATGAGACAATGAAAACACAAATCAACTTTGAACTCTACTACTCTTGTTGCTGGAAAAATTATGCTTCATTCAGTTCAAAAGTAATTTATGATCCATCATAAGTATTAACAATGATATTCAACAAAAAAAAGGCTTCTCGTACATTTTATATAATAGTACCTAAAGCAATAAATCATAGAAGTTGTCGCGCCGCGTTGAAACTCGCACATTTTATCTCGAAACTAAGATGCATGAAAGCATATTTACCGAGCTAATAAAGTGACTGATGAGGGAAGTTTTTCAATATCATAATGGTCTTTCACTGTAACTTAATCGTAGAATCTGTAAAATGTAAATGTGTTAAGTTTACAGCAGTATTATATGTTTGGCTGAAATATATTAAAATCTCGCCTCTATCGATCTCTCCCCAAACTCTTCAATGCGTTGGTCTAATACGCTATTGTCGATAGACGGTGTGAATTTTAAAAATTAAATAAATAAATGAATGGTTGTACAAATAAAAAAAAAACTGTTTGTTATTTTAAACAAAATTATTTAATTATTCCTTTAAACCAGTCGCAAAGGTATTAATTAATACATTTTTTTTTATCGATGTTAAGGCTGGATAGCTTAGTCTACGTATATATACAGAAAGTTTTAAATTAAGAATGGAAATTGGTTGCTTGCGTTCCATCATTATGATTTTTTAGGCATTAATAATCTTAAAAGCTCTTAACTGCCCGGCTACTTAGATAACAATCAGGAGTACTAGAGTAGTCAAGGGCGGAAGGAACAGTAATCCATCTAGTTTGGTTCTTACAATTGCAGTAGTTAGTTTTAACACAAGAGATCAATAAATACCACCCATCCGACTACCGATCGCGCCCCTGAATGTTGGCGATTGATGTGAGCCGATTTCATTTACAATAGACACAAGCCAGTCTCCGAGAGCTACTTTTATGTTGAGTAATCATTGTTCCATTCGTCATTCCTCCTAAAAGATCCAAAATAAATCTACTGTTATAAAACATAGTATTATTCGGAAGATATAACATGCAAGTTGTTATACTAATCTGGATTAAATGACAAAGCTGCTGAAGAAAATTAAACATATAATACTTTTAGTAATGGCGTACACGTAGGGTACAGACGAGTTTATTATTATTATTATTTTTATAAGCTATAACATTAAAGCTTAAACGAATGGGTAATCGCGTAATATATGGAAAATATCTTTTTATAAAAATGAGAGCGCTCGTAATTATTACTTGCGTAGTGCACGCCGGTTATTTCGGCACTGACCCATCGTGCATTGTACGGATCGATGTGCCATTTGCGCTCACTGATCGCAACGAGTAGCAGATAACAGTCTATCTGTATTGAAGCGACGACAAATGGAAATTTAAACTCATTATGAAATCCATGCGCTCTTTTAGTTGCCTTTGAGTGCCTATTCGATTTATATTTATACCGGAAAAACATTTCTGGATTTAGCAAATGGACTTATTATTATAACGTTTTTTACAAGCATATGTCTTTCATTTTCTGTTAGTACTTTGTTTGCTTGTCACTTCCTTGATGGGACGAGCGGCTATGTTTTCGTATTTTACACTTGATTTTAGCACGTAGCAATAATTTCGTTTGCCAGATACACTTTTACGAGAGACTTTTCAACATTGGCACAGTTGCAGATAATTAGTTTTGCTGTCCATTGAATTATGTCGCGGCATCTGGAAAATACTGTAACTATTGCCTCTGTGGTTATTCTCTCGACAATCTTATTCAGACAAAAACATTAAGATATGAACTAAGAAGATTAAATAATTTGAAATTAAAACAGTTTGCATCATGCTCGTTATAAACTTAATCAGTGTAATGAAATATAACACTATCGTAAATATAGCTAAGTTGTCTGAATAAGATAGTAGTTGTATGCATGCGCTGCCTGTGTGTAGCTCGTGGTCTCTGTTGCATGCAGGTCTAGGCGCGCTTCGCAGCAGCTGTCCAGAAGCGCTGAGAGCATCGACCAGTCTTATAAAAGGTAATATCAATAAATATTTATTATGTAATATATAAAGAGTTCAGTAAAAGAGCGTAAATTAATGGCTGCATAAGATTGCGAAAAAGAAAGATTTTTATTTTTAAACAAGCAAATATGTACATATATAAGTAATTATACACGTAAGCATAATTTAACTTTATATATAATATGTCCATGCCTTTGTTTGTAATCGTGTAATTTCTGAAAGATGTAACCTAATGGAATATATTTATACAGTATATTCTCAATAGATGTGCCACTTGGACGGATACCAAGGATCCGATCGTCTTACGTTGAGTTAAGCAGACTCATGACGACATTTTAATATTTGTAATGCCATGCGATCGAGGGACATTTTTTCGGAAGCCATCCTTCTTTTTTAAATTAAGAAAAAAAAAAGATCACATATAAATGTATAATTAGAAGTTACATTAATAATTCCATTAATAAGGGATGTATTATTATGCTTGTGTCGTGTCTACTTGCGTCCGTTGAATATCCTCGTAGGTAACGTCCTTACGTTTTTATTATTAATTTATACAAATTATTAACAGTTAATGTGACGTCGACATAAATTTTGCCAATAATTTACGCTCCTCATTTTTAACATCGCTATTTAAAGGCATATATGCTACAAGACGAATAAAAATTTACGCATTTTCACATTTTTAAACTTACAATTTCCTTGACTTTTGTTTCCCAGCAAAATGTGATACAGCTGAATTTTTATTCGAAATTTAATTGATTGATTGTGTGTATTTACAATTCTTATGGCTAATTATTTATTGTGCATACGTTTGTGCCATATTATTTTTTGTGTATTTATATGCAACTTTTTATTGCTTGTTTTTTTAATTCATCCACAGTACTATCATATTTTAATCGAAATTATAGTAATTTTAATTCAGATATTGTTAATAATACGTAAAATAATGTTTAATTTTGCTTTTTCACTTTTATTAATTTAAATTTATGGTTATAGTAATTAAAGTAAGTAAGTAAAAATACAAATGAATACATTTTGAAAACGAGTCCACAATAATTTGGCAAGGAACTCTGGCCTTAAAAATTATATTATTTTAATACTATTTACATTATTTTAAGCGTACAAGAAGTTATAAATCTGCTATTTTAATTATTCCAAAGCTTTCCGTATAGTAGTTTAAATTCAGAAAAGAACTCATAAATGAATTGAATACGATAACCAAGATGAAAACGTTTTATCAAATTCTGTGCAACATAGTGCAACATCTTACAGAAACTTGTGACTTTATGCGTTTTGACATAAACAAATTTGAAAAAAAGTGTGGAGAGCGAGAGCTTACTTCCTTCAGCTGACGCCGTCGAATTCCTCCGAGTGTGTTCAAATATCAAATCAGTCCCGCGAAAGTTATTCAGGTCGCTCGCTTTTAGTACTCGGCAATTATCCGTACAGTGACACTGAATTTTTACTGTTTTGCGTCACTCGCAGTCGTTTAAACGTCGCCCATGATTACTCGCAAAGCGGCAGATTGTTAGGGGCTGCGCAAACGTAGACACTATTTGTTGCCGATACAGGATACCGAAAATATTTGCAGCTTGCTATTTCTAAACACTGATAATTAGGTGTCTGTTTTCCCTATGTTCTTGTCAGAGTCCACCGCGACACATAAAGCAAGACTTATACGGTATCCAGTGTGTGACTTAGGCAATTAATGCGTCCGAGAACACTGACTTGTCCCTTGCCTCCGTTAATAACTGGCTAGTAACTAATCGCTAACACCGAACACTTCGTACAGCGATGAAGTGGATTGTAGTTAGTATATATACAAAATATACAAAAATATTATATTCAATGGTTGCGTAGTGTGTTGTATGAAATATAAGACCTTCAAGCATCTACGTTTGTGCAGCGCCTAAATGTACGCTTTTTCCTGTCGTATAGTTCATGTTGTGTCAAAGCGGTACGGGCACTTTGCGCCACTCGCACGCCCTTGCCTTTACATGAAAAGGATCTTTCGCAACTACGTCCTACCGGTGTTTGCAATGGACATAATAAATGTTTGTTTTATGATTGCAGGTCTAAAAGCCGCTCTGTGGATCATGGGTTCGCAGCACCCTTTGACCTGGACTCTTTGCGCTCCAAGGTCGAAGGCAGGTTCGATGCTATACATCGAGGTGAGCAATAATTCGTATATATATAAATAGTATCAGGCGTTATGAAGTTCAATCCATCGTAAATCCAACATCCTCCGACGTAATGTATGACTGTATATTTTTAAACATAATATGTTTCATTTACCACAGATAAGAAATATGTAATAAATATCACAAACTTTATAACGGTTATTTCCGAAAAGGAGTAACATCAGAATCAGTTGATTTGTTCATTGTACAATGATTAGCGGTTTTGCAGCTAATATCGTGTCTAAGATATACAGGTTGAACTTTCCATGTAAACATGTTATCTGCCTAATCGGAATCTATAGGAAATACCGAAAAATACTCAGATGAGTCACGGGACCGATTAAGATTAATAAAAATACATAATTTTAAAATAAAAAGTAATAATAATATCGATAATAGAATAAAATCTCTAAAATAAAAATAGAAATTCAAACTATGCTATATGAATATGCTATATGCTATATGAAATCAAAACTATGCTATAATGTCGCATAAAACGATGAATTTCTATGGAGTAACTAATGTCAAACAAAAATTAAAAGAAAATACTTTGCGCTCGTGGATGGTTAATAAATTAGATTAATGCTAATTTGATAAGTTCTTCAAAAGTTTTGTTATTTCAAAATAAGATGAATAAATCTTAAAACTGTATCTTTATAAACGTATATTGGATATATAATTTATCTTGATTTAATTTATTGCTCACGGCAGATATGAATGCAATATATTTTTGTGAGTTGACCTTACAAAATTACATGTAATAATCCGAAACTAATATTGACTAGCCAAGAGATTTGAAAGAGTTACAGAAGCTCGCTAATTTTTATATAGGATCCGAGAGTACATAGGGGAAGATTTGCGTCGTAAGCTTAAACTACGCTGAAACTGTGATCGGTCCAAGACTTCTATTCTAGCACGCTCGCAAAATCTTATTCAGCGCGTACAGAATGCCTGTGGCTAGGTATTGCCTTAATATACCACCACGCTGACATGTAACAACATACATATATTAAGGCTGCAAATATATGAACGATGAATTACCGCAGGCTTATTACATTTTGCATCGTTAATATTTGATATTGTACAATACAAATCACCTCCATATCTATATAATAAGCTAACATGGTTTAAAAATACCATTACTAAACATCGAACGACAGCTACCAGCTATCGTCTTAACTATCCTTCATTTCATACTGCTGCATTTCGTGGCAGTTTCAAATATAGTGCAAGTAAGTGCTGGAACAACCTGCCACCGCACATCGGTAGCCTGAAAACGATAAATTATTTTAAATCAAATAATAAGGTATATCTTTTGAACACACAAAAGTCACCGTAATTTATTGTTCAATATATGTTATAACACAGTACACGCTTACACCTTCACACACACACACACACACACACACACACAAAATCGTGCATTCACTCACGCGTAACATATACGTACAGGCACCGTAGGCATGAATTGTAGCATCTTTCTGAACTCTCAATCGCAATTATACTTATTATAATTATACACTTACCTTCTATCTGGCCAACTGACATTTATGTAGCTTGGTTTGATTCTTACACTTATGCACCTTTATAACGTAATGTCTGGTACGGACCGTGCAATACAGGTACGTGTGAAAGTAAAATTTACCGTAGTATAGGGTTAATTTTGTATTTGTACACTAACTTCCTTTAGTTATAAGCTTTCTTTTTTTATTTGTATCATGGTGCTACCACCCATTAAATTCAATATCTTTATAATTTACACAATTGCACCAGTCGTGTGTTCTGCAAGTTACCGTTGGGCGTACTGAAAATCAGCGACTCCGCTGAGTGCGACCGCTTTTCCCCGTCATTTATTGGATACTGCAACATTGTAATTTATTTTTATGTATACATTGTCTTTTTTTGTATTTATACCGCATTGTTGGAGTATTTTGTATTTTATGGCGAAATATATGTCGTTCTTCTTCTTCTATCTCGTAGCCTTGTTGATAGTTCAATAAAACAGATCATTAATTTTGTTATCATTCGGCATTTACAAATTATAATCTAACGTCATGATCTCGACCCGAATACGTCTTTCATTAGGTAATTGCAAAATTTACGAGAGCACAAATACTAAGACAAGAAAATCTTCGTTGTGCCTTTAGCTGGTTACGCGTTTCAGTTTAAGGTATTTGCGCTATTTTTGTAAAAGCTGTTGCTTTATTATAATATTTAAATGTCCTTGACAACAGCCTCGTAAAGTTCCTTTTTAATCTAGTTTAAAATTTCATATATCTAATGGGACAGCGTACACCACTAATATAATTGTACAAGTGGATTTCTAACAGCTGATGTATTGATGGATGAATAAATGCCGTAGTACAACAGCAATAATATAAATCAACACAATCCATCATACTATTGGAGATTATCTCAAATTTCAAATCAGTAACTGACATCGTGAGTTGTTTTCTAAATAAACACGCCAGTGCAGTATCCGGCATTACGTCGAAGCTATAATTAATTCGGTAAATACAGTTAAAACTCGCAATGTTTATTTGCGCCGTCCAAAAGAGATTTTAGGATTCGAGTAATTGCTCGCGTATTGCGATTTAATTCGATGATGATTTATGGGCGCGCATGAACGTGTTTGGACGGGAATATCTCATGTGGTGCTCGCGGGTGCGCGCTGATATCATGCCATGTTCTGAACAGATTGTGTGGGAAATTTATGACCATGTGAATTCATCAGCGAATGTAAACAGATTGATGATGTGGTATAAAACAAACTATTACACGATAACAAATGAAGTTATATTTATTTACTAGCAAATTTACGCCTTACACTAAGAAATATATCAATAGATCCTAAAAACAGTAGTTGTTAGAATTTTTGTTTGTTTGTGTGTGTGTTTGTTCGCGCTAATCTTACAAACGACTTATCCGTCTTTGTTGCGATTTTCATTTAGGATCTAAAATTAGTTTTATATCAGTTCGTTCATAAATAAAAAAAATATGAATTAGTATATTTATTTCTATTCACAGAATGAGAAAAACATTGTCCTAAAATAATACAGATGTTATTTCTAAGCGTAAACGTTTTTCTGAAGCGAAGCGAGGGTAGTTTTCTAGTAACTAATAATCATTTATAACTAATATTTATAACTTAGTAACGGTATGACAATACCTCTAGTATTATTTTAATGATCTGAAATTGTGTAGTTTCTACTAGCGAAAGTATTCTCGACAAAGTGTATTATCAATTTGGCTTTCCGCGAGTATAATTGCAGGGTTTCGGCGCCTTATATGCAATTGTATAACGGGCTCTATAATTTGCATTCAATTTCGGTAATACTTTGACCGACAACAGTAAAATTGAGCTAAGAGATGCAGTAATACGTGCAACTGAACATCAGCGTTCGTGGTTTAAAATTTATACCTACTCCGATAAACCACATCGATAGGATCACAACATCAGATTAAGGAATTTGTTGTCAAATCAATTATGTAATAATTAATGCATAATAACTCATGATTTTATAATATAATATTTCTTAATAATTTATTTGCTTTACGCATTATGTAGTATCATTCGATGCGAGTGCAATACGTTGATACCGTGAGATTTTGATTCACAGTGGTACAATTCACCAAACCCTTATTAACGTTATCTCACTTCATTATATTATCTGGCATACTTCCATATTACACATTCAGCCTGTACTTGTACCGTTTATAATATAAAATTGCATTTTGGAACAATGAGATCTTTCAACAGATACGCACAAAGGCCTGGAGAGCTATTATGATGTATGATCATTCAGTTAGTTTCAACGCGGAGCTGTGATCGATATTCTGTAAAGATGTTTAGCGCATGTTGTTGAAAATGTAGAATATAATGTTTTAAGTTTTACTAAGCGATTTTTAGTTATGACTAGAAGAGGGTTTACGGTGAAAGATAAAAAGTAGTTCTTTCAGGCGTTTATTGGAAACAAGAGATGTGCAGAAATCGACGATTATTATTTTTTAACTTTTCTCTATATGTCTGCTGCGGTATCATGCGGAAATTATACAGCAAGTTAAGATGATAATGATACTTATACTTAATTTGTTCACATGTTCTTAACTCGTATTAACGACGTACGCAAAAGGAGATAAAAGATAGCATGGAATTTCTGTTGAATTATTAGTAAATATGTTTTTTGTAGCTATTCTTATAAGTAAATATGTTTCAATTCATAACAGAATAGGATTAGGTAGGTATTGCGAAATTTTTGTTCATTGAAAATATAGAAGATATTCCAATTTCCATGTTTATTCGGTAATATAATAAAAGTATCAAAAATTTTACGTTTCAAAAACAAATAGGCTTCGAAAACAATTACATTAATAATATTAATCCAAAAAGAAATTGGATTTTAATACGGACGCAACATCGAGAATTTCCGAAGTCGCCGTTTCTTTTTAAGGAACCTCATGTTATATTAATGTTTCCGGTGTTTTAATGAATGTCAAACCTTATAAATATGTAACTTGTTACAGATGAGGACGAACAAGCCAAGCGGCTGCCCCCACCGCCTCCGATCAAAACTATGACGTACACGGTTAGTATGCCTAGTAACAGTTTCCTTTAAATGGATTAAGCCAGTAGTAATACTGTTATTTATAAATATTTACCTTTTCGTGTGCAAATATCATTTATGTTGTAATTGAAATTTATAATATTACATTATTGCAAAAAAACATCGTAGCTAACATATGATATTAAAGTAATTGCGGATATTACATATTTTAGTTGTAACGATTGTGGGTGTACCAAGTGGATAGTCACGATTTTTATGCTTTTGTCATTTTTAATTGTTAGTCTCATGTATCTTGATATGGCACCTAAGAACTGGATGTGAACGATACGCAAAGGTGACACAGACTTATCTGTGCTGTTAAGTGTCACTTATCAAGTGTCTACTTCACTGCAGTTTCATCACTACCATGATCCTTTGAATTGGGTGTAATATTCTTGTAAACCGCGCATGATATATGTGGATGTTAAGATTGAAAAGAGTGACTCTACGGTGGTTTGACCACATAGGATGAACGATAAGGGCGATCAAGGCAGTTTGTAAGACAAAAATTACTGGTTGTGTTGATAGAGTACGTCCTAGACATACTTATAAAACCAAATTGGGTACACTATAAAGTAGGGACCATATATGTTAGCAGCCTACAAGTATGGAATTGGCAGTTGAAGATGCGAAAGAGATATGTCAGAACTGTAGTATTTCTCTGTTGATAATTTCTGCGTACACCAATACGCAATAATACACAATAATAGGAGACGTCAAAAATTTTTGGTGTCTTATTATGTATGGAAGATGAGTTTAAGAGTTTTAAGTAAACTTAATTAATCTATAGACTACTTTAAAGTTCTTGCAGAGTATTGTTATTTTTCTTGTAGGTATACCTACTTTAGTTAAAATCATTTTGTATTGTTCCCGCGCTTGTTTTCGAACTGTTCTATTGAGACTCTTATACTTGTTATGCTCAGAAGGAATTCAGACCAAAGATGGATGGATGGTTCTTCACAATTACTTTTTTCTACTCGCGCTGCAATATTGTCACACTAATTTTCTGATACACGTTAACCGTGTATCAGAACCGTCATCGAGTACAGTTCGGCAATGAACAAACGATGTAATACAAGAATAATGATTGTAACACGCTCGAAAGACAATATCGGAATGTATTCTTAAAATATTTAATTATCAAATCATTTTTAGACTATAACAATACGGTATATCCAAGATCATAAACAATGTTTTTAAAAATTTGAACCTCAACTTAATAAACCTTTTTATATATTTGATTTTGTGCCTAGTCCCCTCCCTACTATTACGTGGTATTATTCGCTACACTATGTTACTTATTATCTACTTATCACGATGGTCTTCCACTCTATGTTATAAACTTGCTTCAACTTTTCCAAACAAACACAACCAACTTATGCCAGATTTATGAGGTTTATTGAGCGAAACTAAAGTAAAGATAATTTAGGATACTGTACGCATATTAGACTGACGATTTTATTCAAACAATTCATTCGAACTTTAAGCTATAATCTTGTACAGGTTTGTGGTTCCAAGTAGAGTGGTATACAGAACTGTGTATCGTGGGTTCAAAATTGGAAGTGAAGTACCCAGTTGCTATGATGGATAAAACTTTTTTATATCAGCAGAGCAATAATAATAACGTCTATTCTATATATTTCTGTTTAGATAACGGATAATAATTCGTTTGAGAATATTGAAACAAAAAAATCGAGAACCGCTTCGCTAAGGCAGCTTAAGCTCGACAATATTATGAACGCAAATCTCTTTTTTAAAACACATCTCACGCGCGTCCGTAGAATACGGTATAAATAGGGCATTATATTCTAATATAATTTATTTTAGCTTTCGAAACTTCGCAACAATTGTTTGTATCAAGTGTTGTTTAAATACAAATTTTTCCACTTCAGCCTGTTTACTTTATCCAGATTGAGTGTGATGTGATAACAAATATTCTCAATTATCTTTACAATTATGTGCTATGTTCTTATTGTTTAATTAATATAGGTTATATATTTCAATTACTGTTTGTTTCTAGTAATATATATGTATGTCAGAGTAAGAATAATAATTATGATATAGGTATATGCAATTTAACGGTTAAACAAGTGAACAATTTAAATTATATTTTTTCTCCTTATCTTAGGATTATAAATAGTGTTATCAACATACAGTGTTACTGTTATAAAGTGACAGGTTAATTAGGTGTAGAGTAATCTTTATGTTTTCGGTTTTTTAATTTCGAATCAAATTTCAAATCTACCTAATCTACCATATACGGCAAAAGTGTGAAAGGGTAAAGGTATTTTCTATCGCTCGCTAAGGAATTTTATGTTACTGTAATATTTTTCCATCAAAATTGAATAGAATACACTATTTTTTATTTATTCAAAGGCTTTTTAGCGTTACGTAAAACACACACTTAGTCAAATAAATTGAAGTGAAATATTATTTCTGTGAATCACTGCGCTATTGCTAATGGTTGATAATGCGTCTTCGATAAAAGTTTATTGGACTAAAGTTTTATTTTTTTACTTTAAAATACAAATAAAAACATGTCAAAATAGCTGTCCGTTTACCCTCCTTCCACTACTTAATCTTTATATTTATTTAAACTGTCGCGTCTGAATTCGATTCTGTAATGACCGGTGTTTTTGCATTGTTTCATCAATCATGTTGTTTTTATTTCGTCATAATTGAGATAAAGTGGTGAATAAAAATCGTTGAAGTATATTTTATTATAAGTGTTGTGTAGTTCATAATTAGGTCTGGCCGACATTCAGTTCAAGTTATCTCAAGCGCTCGATAAGAATTATAATTAGACTTACTTATTAAGTATTGTACTATCTTTTTAATTGACTTCAAAAGAGGAGGAGGTTCTCAATTCGTTTGTATTTTGTTTTTTTATGTTTGTTATCTCAGAGTGTAGTCATTTATTAACTAATCTGGAAAATTACTTTTGCTTGAAAGGGAGGCTTGTTCTTTAGTCATACTTAAATTTCAAGAAAAAATACCAACGCTAAAGGTGAAAAGTAGGAGATGAAACTAAAAAAATCATCTAATTCAAATTGAAATCGGTTGTTTTTTTGTCAAAATATTTACTTGGTTCTTTCAATAGATACTCGGCTTCTAGGGTAAGGTTCCGGGCTACGTACGAATCTCATTAAAATCCCCCCTAAACGCACCGGTCACTGAACCTCACCATGTGCAATGCAAAATAAATTTTTCCGATATTTCTAAAAGTCCCCAACTTTCACATCCCTGCAAACCACGTTTCAGCAAGTGATGGTTTCGTAAATTATGTACATGATTATAAATATAATACTACGAAAAAGAATGTTATAAATTTGAATCCAGACTAGTGACAAACACGTGATACGCATTACTTGGTACGCTCGTCACACGTGTTTAATAAAGCAAGTTCGATTGCCTTATCGTTCTTGCATATAAATAAATGGAAGGCTAAATTTAGACTTGGTTCTACGTTTATACTTGCGATAACACTAGATGCAGTCTTTTTCAGAAACTGGCAGGAGAGTTTATTATTTAAATTTATTGTTGAGGTAGTAGATCTCTTAAGTAATATTACACATAAGTTATCATAAAAAACCATAACAGAGTTTATGGGGGATACAAAAAATAGTAAATGAACTAAAAGCCATTAGAACCCTGATATATTTCGCAATAAATATAATACAGAAACATATTTTTTGCTTATTTGATGTGTTTTCCCAATGGCCTGAAAGCTGAGGTTGAGGAGCCTTGGTCATCTGCGAAAGTATCGGATATAATTTTTCTCGCAAGTTTTTTTTTCTCTAAAAATCTGACGGAGCCTGTGACGCGTTCTTACTCAATAGTTTGAGTGGAATTTGAGTATCTATTATATTATAAACAAAGAGTGCGAAATTTGTTAGTTTATATATATGCAGGTGATAACCTCTGAAACCACGGCACGTTTTTGAAAAATTCTGTAACCATTTGAAACTTGAAAGGTCCGTTATTCCGGATAGGCGTAGGCTTTATATAATTATCTTGATATGCCGCTGGTACAAGTTATAGTTATACAAATATTGATTCATACAATCGTAATTTAAATCCATTTTGATGTAGGAACTATATTCTACAAGTCAAATTTTAATCTACCTAGCATTAAAATCATTTGCTCCATTACACTATAAGCAATTCTATTATTCCTTTAATTGTTTTTTCTTCTCCGGTTATATAAATGTTATCTTGCGCAGCTTCAGGACAGGTTCGATTCCCGAACATTGCAGACTTTTGTGGGACAAATAAATATTTGCTGTCGTAGCTTGGCTTTACGTAATTTCTTAATTGTGCATTATTGTGCGCCACACAAGGAACCCTAGTGCAGGGGTGTTATTGTGCTAAAAAAGTATTGCCAAATATTATTTATTTCAAATGTTTGTATATTTTGTAAGTTACCTCAACATTATTTTATTCCAGGTCGGTTCTTGCCGACGCTGAAAATGAAACATATATTCGACGTCTGCATTTTAATGTACTTTTAATTTTTTTCATTAATAATAAAGTGTGACTTAATGCCGTGGCTATTGCTAACTGGATATGAAATGGACGTTGTAAACAAGTAACATACTGATTAGGTTTCTTAAAAAACAAAGTAAAATCTAGCTAATTTATGAGGGCACGGGATGACCGATTCGTACAGATTAATACTACTGAAATCGGATCTTACGTCTGAAGTAATAAGGTTGATTGTTTATAGTATTTTGTATTAGCAAAGGTAAATTTACCTTTCATTAGATCTATTGGCGACTATTTTAAACATGTATTTTTTTATAATTTTCACCAATCCAAAACAATAAAGTAGAGTTTTGCCAGAAAATACGACGAAACAATTTATTCGGTTAAAATCAGAGAGAGGAAAAAGAGTGAGAGAGATATGTAAATTCTTAAGTGCATTCGCGAGCATAATCTTTACAAAAACATGGTTTGACAATGCAGTCGTCGTTAACATAATTTTGTTATGCTTAATGAACTAGGTATCCGGTAAGATCACAGATTTTCTATCTAGTACAAGGGCCCTTGCGAGTGTACATATGTCGCACTGTATTATGTGGATTCCGCGTGCGTTATATGGAAATGCGAACGTTTTAATGTAATATTTTTTTTTGCGAATCACGTTTGTGGGAATAAAATTTTTTAGTTTCGTTATAACGAGTATCCTATTTTTATCAAAAAAGTGTTTGAATTGATATGAATACAGTAATACAAAAGCGTTTCTAAGAGCGGTCTTAAGAAAATAAAATTATTCGATGTAACGTTACTCAAGCGAATCCACATCGCACCCAATTTGCATAATTATTATTGATTCGAACCTTCCTCATTGCGAGAGGAAACCCAAGCCGAGCAGTGGGACGATATGGGTGGTATCATCATATAATTCGATATGATTGTGAAGGTGTCTTAAAGATGAATAATTTTAGATTACTTATTACTGTTAAGAAAGATGTATGTGTATCTGTTAGTAAATGATTTATATTGACTCATATGATCGTAATTATTCATGTATTTATTTATCACATGCGGTTTAACAGGTGCGCGACCGCGACACGCTGACGTCACTGGCGGCAAGATTTGACACCACCCCCTCGGAGCTCACAAAGCTGAACCGACTCGCCACGCAGTTCATCTTCCCCGGGCAAACGCTGCTAGTGCCCGATAAGAGGAAAGGTACGTGCGGAATCTATTCGCCTATCGTTCAGTTGGTCCGCGGTAGGGTACAGTTCTCGCTTTAGATTACCCGAAGTGCACTTCTAATTTAGTGCGTTCTAATGGCGGGGGTAGTGGCTGATACTATGAGTCTAATAAGCACCGTCTAATGTGGTCTTAAAAATGGATGGTCCCCCATTGGGAAACAGCTTGGAAATGGACTTCTTATGAGACACTGCATATGTATATGTATATAAACACATAATTTTTTATACCGCCTTCGTTGATATTTGCTTTGCCAAAACGTTGCCAATAGAGAGTGCTTTTAACATAAAATCCTTCTCTGTATAAAGGTATTTAGTAGTTATCATAAAGAATAAATAAATAAATAAGACAATATGGAGTTGACACTAATAATTGGCTTAAGACAGAACCGCATAGGACATTACTAGGACTCTTAAAAGAATTTGAAGCCGCTTTCAAATATCTATTCCGTGGGAATAAATTGTAACTCTTCGTATGCAACATGGTAGATATCGTCTAGCTTTCAAAGGAAAAGGAAAAATCGAAATTCACGTAAACATTTTTTGTGCTAATATCTTCTCTGGCGAACCATTAACACGTATATCATCTAACAAATATTACTGAATGTTCTTGCTGTCGCGAAACTACATAATATTATGGCGTACATACATAAATTAGGATTTTCAGGAGTAACAATTGGATCACACGACTTTTTTTCTTGTTGATCCTCAAGCCACATTTCAGATCTTATAAAACAGGGATATTATTGAGCTAACCAAACGAGCGTAACCGAACCCGATAAAAAAGTTTTGAATAATTTCGGATAGGAACAGAGTCTAAGTGAAACACGCTATGACAGGTTTTCGCCAGCCGAGCCGATACACTAGCCCCGTCGCTTTTTAGTCAGTTTTTATAATTTCCTTTTTAAGGCTATGGTTTTTTCAGAAATTATAGGTAATACCGTATTTAAGCTAGAAATAAAGTCAAACTGTCACGTTGTAATCAAATTGTTACATTATATATTTGTTTTCCAAGTCCTAAATCATCTAATATCCCTTAATGAAATTATCCGAAACAATCGGATAATCTGAATAATTTCAAAACCGTAACTGAAACCAGTAAAATATATCCGTATCCATTTTGAAATCCGCAATTTTATATCCATAATATACCTAATATAAAAGGCAAATTGCATCTCAATGTATAGGTATGTATTGCGGTTTTATATCTGCCTGTGAAATTTATAATTTTCTAAAAGAATACCGTCCACTCAGGAACTTTTTATATACCGTAGAAGTAGTGAACCAGAACGGAACTCGACGTTACTTTTTATTACAGCCAGAACACTAGTTAAACACAATTGCCTAGAACTTTGTAGTACATAGTTTACAAGTCATGACGAGTTGAATTGTTCGTTTGTCAGACCTGCAGCCTTACTCCTTACTTACTCCTTACTTATAGACACTCGAGAAAGGAGAAACTTTCTTAGAATGCGTCGATATAACTCTCGGGCACTTGCAAGGGATAGTGAAGAATTCCAGAGGAATTATCGGTTATTCAAGGAGTTATTCGACGTATTTGGTGGATGAGCTTTCAGTCAATCCCATATTTTGTGGAAACAATAATTCATTTGTGACTTTCTTTGTCAAATAGTATACAGTGTTAAACTATGCAATTTTCAGATCTTGATAGCACTATCATTCTTTGCTAGTGGATGCTACCAGATAATAGTGGGCAGAGCAATACAGTCTGTGTCCAAGTCTTTAAGGGAAGTGTTGAATACATTAAACCACCAAAATATATCGGCATAATATACATTCCTTTGCAAAAAAAAACGGGCGGTTTTGATTTTTCAAACTTATTGGTAATAATTTAGATCTAAAGAGGTTTAATAGCCAAACTATGTTACTAGCTCTCAATTAAGAGTCTGGGTATGAAAAAAAGTATATTCTACATTCAAAACGATTGATTTTTTAAATAATAACAGCTTTTACAGTTTGTGACATTTTACTTACTATCCGCGGGTTTGCAGTATAAAGGTTATCAGGCGAGTAAAACTAACTCCTTGTTATTTTAAGTAGAATAATTTATGTTTATCGCATTATCCTGCCTTATTGTAACCTAAAACAGATATCTTTATTATTTAATGGAAGAAAAAGCAATAAGAGCTAGTAAAATTATACGTGAGTCGTTCAACCGTCCAAAGAACCTAGACTGGATACCAAGAGGCAAGTTCTGTACAGAGAAAGCAAGGTTCCGGAAGAAAACGTTGCACTCAACCACGAGACGATCGCTTTTTAATGACTCGGGCACTGAGGAAACGCAAATGCGGTTACATATACCTCAAAAGAAACCTTGAAGTGGTACGGGAAGCACAAGTTAGCCTATGGACTGTGAGGAGGAGGCTTTTAGCGGTTGATACACACAGTCGACGACCAACATGTGCCCCCAAGTTATGGTTAGTTAAGGTTCACTAGAAATTGCCTATCTTGGACACCAGGTAACTGGAATAGCGTACTCTTCTCCGACGAGGCTCCAATTGGTCTGCATGGTGAGGACCGACGTCGGTGAATGTTACGAAGACCAGGGGAACGCTATGCCGACGTGTGTTTTGAAGAAATCACCCCTTATGGTACACGGTCCATTATGTTTTGGGCGGGCGTAATTTCCAACTATCGCACCGAGATAGTATTCATTGAAAATTGCTCACTAAAGACGCAAATGCACATAACAGAAATCCTTTGTCAACATGCACAATCCGCACTGACTGTAATTGGTGAAGATGCCATTTACACGGACGACAATGTTCGGGCCCGCTGTTCTGGCGACGTCGATGCTTATATGCAAGAGGTCGGTATTCGTCTTTTGGATTGGCCAGCGCAGAGCGTCGACGTTAACTCCGTTGAGTACATCTGGGAGTTTCTAAAAAGGCGAGTACGAGCTGTCCAACCACCTCCACAAAACATCAGGGAACTTAAGCGTGTGATCTCGGCCTAGTGGAACACATTCCACAGAAGACCATCAAAAGCATGGTGGGAAGCATACCAAGACGATTACATGCTGTAAGAGGAGGTAATTTTTATTTTTTAAGGTATTTTCATTAAAATACCGTAAAAATATCCTTAGTCTTCATTTCATTATACCCATAAAAATGTCCATTTTAACACGGTTCTCTATTTACATTGACTAAAACACAGATTCCAGAATGTATGTAAGTGTTAAATACTAGATTCTCATTGATAATAAGATGTTTCTAATTTCTAGTCATCTAAGCTAATGACATACTAAAATATTAATATTATCCAAAGAAAAGCCAATGACTGTAAGGTGCCCGTTTTTTTGTAAGGGAGTTTATAAGATTTCCTCAATCACCTGAAGAAAGGAACAACATAAAAATAAAGCATGTGATATAAGTGAATATTTCAATATATTCTGCGACGTCGCGGAGTTGAGTTCCGAAATAATGCATCGTTATACTAAATAATATTTTAATAAATAATAAGTTTATCTTAAAAACACACAAAAAATATTAATGAAACATTTTCAGATATATATTCATATCATCCTTTTAATTTCATAATTCTTAACGTATATCTCTGGAAAGGTATTAAAGTATTATTAGCTGGTCAAGTCTACAGGATCCAGGCTCTACACAATGAAACGTCGGCGTAGAAACAGTAGAATCAAAAGCTTACATATTTCTAACTAAAATTATTTGAAACATTCCGGAGCGTATGAAATTCTGGTGTTGAATAAGTTGAGCGTCTCATATAAAATGTAATATGTATAAAGTGTTCAGCAGAATTTATACTACGAATTTAACATATATTATGAAAGATTAAAGTTTCGTGTTTAGAAGTTGGTATAATGTTGCGAATTTTCTTAAACATAAGCATGTACATACGTTCTTTAATTCAAGGACGTGATCTGCTTTCTTAATTTGAAGGTGTACCTTCTAAATAACTCTTAATATACTCTCGATAACATTGTACGCTAGATGAATATGATAGTTGTGGATTATGGAGGGAATTAATAATTGAGGCCATGTGCCGTTGCAAATAATTGGCGCCTTCTAGAAAGTTACTTTAAAATTCAATGTATTTTAGATCTCTTCGACGTATTATGGTTATAGGAATGAATTTTATATAGTCTCGACGAGAAATCTTGTGTTTCAGACGGCCAAAGAAATGTTCATATTTTTACTTACTATTTGCCGACCTTACAGCGGCGTGATAACTTCCCTTGGAACGGAATCCACTGTTAATAGGCATGGTAGTTTTTATTTATTCGCATTAGACAAACAATAATGAAAACTTTCTTTATTAGTATTTTCTGCTCTCTATAAAATACAGATATAATCTCGTAGATCTGGAGCGTATTCCAGTACAGATTGTTACACGGACTAATGTCCAGTTTGGGTAAAGAAACTACAGGGATGCCTACATACTCATACATGTAGATATGCGCTTTACAATCCTTAACGATTGCCATTCAACTAAATAACTGTAATCGAGTGCTCAATGTGTCTTGTCCTAAGGCCAGTATCCCACAAATCGCCAATATCAAACTATCCCCTAACACTCCCGACAGTATCCGAAGTTGCTATCTGTATCTATTAACCTTTTAATTTTTTTTTAATGTTAATAACCGAGAAATAAGCAGACTAGCCACCTGATGGTAAGTGGTCACCGTCGCCCGTGGACATCAGTAAGACCAAAGACATCACTGATGCGTTGTCGGCCAGGAAATGAGAAGAAGATTAGAAAGAAGATACTGGCACTCAAGCCCCCAGCCGGAACACGACGAGTCGTTTGGCGGCTGACTCAAGCAGGAGGGTGGTAGCCAGCCAGGCAGGCTTCACGGAAAGATAATAATACCAGTAATAATATTAATGACTTAATAATAATACTGATAATATAATCCATACGCGTAGCCCTACCACCAAGCAGGCTGCCTTCTGTCGCTTCTTACGACACCCCGTTCTGACAGCATGGGATTGGAGGGAGTATTATAAGCCGCCCCAATACGGCTAATATAATTATAATTTATCCTTTGCAATTTGAAACGTGTTATTCTATTATTTATATTGTATTAAACACGAGCTCTTTTACCATCGAATTTAAGACTGTAAACTAGTCAAATTCAATAGCGACAGAAAACTGTTCTTTCGTTCGAAATTTCGACCATGACTGATTGCTCTCGTTTGAGAAATTGTATTTTGTGAAACGCGGCCTCCGGCTATTGCTCTATCGACCGGCGAGCATTATTCGTATCTGAAGGCTATTCGAGGTTAGCAACTGTATTGCGCGACGGACCCTCTATAGGAGACTATTTAAATATTTAATGAATAATTGAAAACAAGTATATTACGTACAACCATTATTGTTAGTAGGTGGCCTTAAATCACTAGTGCTTAACAAATTTATAGTTTTTGGAAAACCTTAAAATCTTATGTTAGTTTAGAGTTATAAATATTTAGCGATATGATTCCGACAACATTCAATCGCTGATATCTAACGATACAAAAATATTTTTGA
>PDGT01000118.1:316294-333791 GCA_003671415.1 Megathymus violae | reverse complement strand
CCCGATACAACAAAAGGCCTTTCCAAAAACGAAGATGATATCATGCCTTACAATGGGCTAACATGTTGAATCGGAAATCTTTTGTTATATACATTATAAACAAAACAATTAATAATCATAGGGGAATATACATACTCGTCTTGCCTGTAAATTTGGTGGGTAACAAAACCTTTGTATTAAATCTGTAGTAAAATGATTGGCTTTAAATAGTTTGGGCTTTCGATTTGAAGGGTATTGGGTTCAGCTACACACGATGAGATGTCTGTTGTTACTTCTCTGGATTGGTTTTTACTCTTCTGTGGTTCTGTTGATGTATCTAGCACCGGCCGTGGGCAGCAGTGACCACGACACATCAGATGGACTGCACACCGGTTTGCTGCTTACACAAATATCAGGAAACATGTATTATAATGATATAGGTCAGGTTATTAACCAAAAGTAAATTTTTAAGGCTATTTTAATTATTAATGCGTACTGAAAGTCATCTAGTACTTAAAATACTCACAGAAATACACTGTAAGTACAAATTCATAAAATATGGACACTTTTTTTAGTATTTAGAATCTGAGATACTTGCAATGCAAATTAATCTAAAGTTAGCACACCTTCATCAACGTAAAAGGCTATGGTTGAAAAAATTACTCTCGTTTAACGAATTTTTATGAACGAATTATATACATACGTAGCTAGTATTAATATTTTTATTCTTTTGCCTACCGCCAGGGTGTGGTCTCCGGTGTACTACTGGTGACCCCGAACGCTGTCATGTTCGACCCGAACGTGTCGGACACGCTCGTCATGGAGCACGGACCGGAGTCGTACGGCGTCATTGCGCCCATGGAGTACGTCGTCAACGCGGCCATATTCTACGATATCGCACACATGCGCACGCACACGCCCGATCATAACGCGCACAAGTACGTCCTCGTTGGTGTTTTTGTTGGTATGAGAGTAACAAACGGTCATTAAGTATAATAAAAGACTATTAAAGTAGTAGCCTTTATTCATTCCTCTATAACGAATTTAATACCGATAATAATAACGATAGGATAAAGTGCACGTTATGCTTCTAATAAATTTTATGAGGTCAATAACATTGTAACCTAACTGCTTTGAAGTGAATTTGTTAGGTAGAAATTCTACACTAACCCATTAAGAGAAAGGATATTTATTGGGTCTTATGTAAATTTTTCGCACGAAAGTTAAAAACATGGCAGAACATAGTAAACACCTGCGAAACCGCTCAGATGTATAAAACTAAAGAGCGGCAGAAGTACAGTAATTACGTGAAGTAAGTGTGTTGTAAGAATCTTCGTAATATATTAAAGATAAACCGTTTTTAACCAGTAATGATGGTTTCAAAGTATTGTCGATGAAAGGTTCAATGCGAGCTAATTCCCTTAACATAATATGTTACCAGTTTTCACTCAGGGGGGGGGNNNNATTCGTATTGATAAAAATGGTTTTAGTATAAACAATTCGAAAGAATAATTCAAAACAAGACGATTCGTGTGACGATGACGCAAAGTGGAACGAATATAAATTTTCACGGTGCTGTTGTAGACATTTTATTCCATTTCAATTTGCCATCGCGACCGCTACTTAAGTCGGGTGATATTTTAATAATCGTTGTATCTTACAGAGCAGACCAAGCCGAGATATACTATATGAACAAGTCCGAACATTCACCCGGCAAGGACTCCCTTCTAGTCAAAGTAAGTATATTCTATACTGTTTTCAGAATTACTTATATATATTTATGTCTATATAGACGGCAAGCAATCATTATGTAAGTGATCACAGCCTAATGTTAAACAAGTAAAAACAATTTTCTATGTAATAAGATATAGTCAATATTTGAATACTGTTCCGTGTCATGGTAAGTGACTATGGAAGTGTTATGGTAATGTGACTTGTTAAACACAAACACGCGCGCACGCACACGCACGCGCGCACATACATATAATCATAGGCTGATGCGGGCAAGTTAAAATGTAATTGTTGAGCTTCCATTTGTGGAAAAGATAATTAGTTACATAAGCTAAGTTTTATATACGGTCTGTATGTTCAATCGGTTCATATAGATTGATAATAAGTTTTTTAACCCCGGTACTATACAATTACAACGTTCAAACACTATTTTGAAGTGTTGCCAGCAAAACGCTTCGAGTTTTTTTATAATTTATTTCTTTGTTATCTGTGTCTGTCTTCCCCTCTCACTTATCCTATCACCACTTCGACGTCAGTTTGTTCTGTTACCGACTAAGAATTACATTAAATTTCATAAGGATGAGACATTTCCGGAGCTGCAGGCCGCTACCGCCGGGGAGGGCGGTGAAGGGACGGAGGCTGCCGCCGGAGAAAGCTCTGCGCCCGAGGAGCGCCCGGGCTCCGACGCCGAAGACCGCGGCGGCGCCGCTTTCCCCAAGGCTTTCGAACGAGAACTGGTTACTCCAACTGCTCTACAGGTAGGTTACAATCAATGAGTAAATTATTGAATACAATACTGCGTAACCAATTCTATTCGTTTGTAAAATATGTATTTTGTATAGTAACAGCTCAAAGCAAACGTATATTTTTATTCTTAAGCTTATGTTAGTACTCTGTGTTGCAGAGAATGTCGGCCTATTAGGCATAATTGTCAAAAAGTCTAGTCAGTGTATTAATTAAATTTCTATGGATGGTTTAGACGCATATATGTACAGCCTTGGCCAAAAGTATTAGGCACCCTACAACTTGCTGCATATTTCGGGTATAAAAAAAATAAAACTAGTTTTTGTTGTTTCATAATTTTATTTCCTTAATAAATATTAAAAAAACTAATATTTTGTTGGACCACCCTTGGCTTTTATTACAGCAGCAACTCTCTGAGGCATGCTACGTACGTACAAGTTTAAGGCACACGTCTGGGGATATTGCATCCCATTCTTGTACCAACGCGTTTTTTAATGTAGCTTTGGATTTTATGCTGTGCTCTTTGATTTTGCGTTCCGGAGACTGGGCAGGCCAATCCAACAAGTCAATACTGTTATCCGCAAACCAACGCATCGTGGTCGCTGATTTATGGCAAGGCGCATTATCTTGCTGGAATAAAACGCCATTTGANAAACCGTTTGATAGCGGATTGTACTGCGCATCGCGAACATTTTACTAAGTTCGCAATTTCTTTTTGCGACTTTCCTTGCTCGTGTAAAACCTGAATTCTCACACGATTTTCGAAACTAATTTCGTATTGTTTTGGCATTTTTAGTTCAGTATTTTTTTCAATTTAATCACGAAACCACAAATGTACAATCTTTACAGTATGATTTCCAAATGCAGACTGACCGAATATTACAAATAAACGACCAAGAAAAAACGAATATTTTATTATTGATGCACCCGATGTTTTATGACCACCAAATATGCGGCCCATTTGTTTTAAATAGCGTGTCATTATACCGGTAATCCTTTCAAAAAAGAATATTACTCGTTGTTAACCTAGCACAGATGTGCAGTAACTTTATTGGGGGTGCCTAATACTTTTGGCCAAGGCTGTATATACTATATACAAGTATGTATATATGACTCGTCGTGACATCGTGCAAATCGAACTGTCTTTGTAAAATATGAAATACCTAACAGTCCGCTACGTTGAAAAAGTATGGCATCCGCGATAATACGAATATAACCCGTTGTGTTATAAATTATGTTGTAAAATTTATGAAAGTTTAAACCACGTCATCATTGAACATATTACCGATTTTAATTTTATTATTTCTGAATTCTTTCTTAATAATAATTAATTATATCTACACACAATTAACTAATTTGTATTCGTGTACAGCAACAGATCACAGAAGAGAGGCGGAAATCTTTGCTGGATCAGCATTGGGCCATTCCCAGCAAGGACAGGATGTCCATTGATCAAGGCAGCGAAGTTAGTATAATGGATTAAAATATTGTATTATACTAGTAATCCGCCGTTGCTTAGCGTCAGGCAGCAACGCGTTACGTATGAAAATAGCACTCGTATTTTAACGTTTCTTCGTATACAATTTCTTATAATCTGAACCATAACAAATCCATAATGCAGGTATCGGGTACTAGCGGCGAGCAGGGCAAGGATGAGAGCCTGGAAGCGTCTCGCGAGGGCTCGGAGGCAGAGCGCGCGGGCAGCGCGGCCGATGTAGAGCCGGAAGACGCGCGCCACCTGGTCAAATTATCGTACCACGACTCTGGCATCGATATCCGCGACCCGGTGCTTCACGTCACTCCGACTAACTCTAAGAAGGTCGGTAAGGTTAGTGGTAGTTTTTACTAACTCGACAATAGTTCACGGGGAGTAATTAACATTTTTTTTTTTATAATGATTTAATGCTTGTCCACAGTCTCACGTGACTGCAAGTGATACGTGATGACGTGTCACTATGTGTTCGTGGTACTTGGCGTTATATTTAATTGAAATCTTTGATTAGTGAGTGTACCACAACTTTAAAATCAATAAACTTGTATAGTTATGGACATCTCGACTAAAATATTAGCTGGAATTTAAACGATAACTTAAAAATTATAATATACATAACAAGTCAAATTCATATAATAAGTTTGGTGCAAAACACTTTTTACTTTGTATATACGTACGTGTACGCACGCGTACATGTATGCGTGCACGCTTGAACTCGAATGTGTGTTTCAATATTCATTATTTTGTTCAATCATGTTTTAGGAGTTCCATATGACTCATACATCATCCCCATCCTCCTCCCATTACTACGAATGTTGTCATCACGACATTGGCACCATATTCGAAATACCAGAAGCGGACGTATCGATGTACGAGGAGTGCGATTGCGATTATTCATATCAAACGAAGTTCTTGAAATGTTTCACTATCGATCATCATGATGATGAAATGCACTCTTTCGCATCTACTGATGAGGTGAGGAGGGATAGTGGTGAAATTTATTGTTTCTCTCTTGTTTGTGATATCTCGTCATTATGTGTCTGCATGAGAAAGGATTCTATGCGGTGATTATTGATAAGTTCCCTTTCAATCTGTGTTATCGTGTAAACAAGTGCGTCGTTAAATATATATATAGGTAATTTAAAACGCAGTTCTTCATATGTTGTTGTTATTTATTATTGACTTTTCTGTGTAATGATTTGACCGTATCAATGTTTTCTACGTCGTTTAAAGCACAACTTATCTGTCGTATTTCTTTTTTTGTGTTGTCGTTGAACTTGGCTGATATGGCTTCTGATTCAGTGTGAACTTAACTTCCGTATTGAATGATAATATCTTCTGTGATAGTCGTTTTCTTTTTCAGCTCTTGTATTAATAATTGTAACCAATGTACGGGGAACCTTTGGAGAGTACCTTCAGTAGTCAAATAGTTTGTGTATCATGTTCCTGTAATAAAACTAGACGTAATTCGAAAGTTCGATATCAGTCGATTTAGTAGATGCATTCTGACAGTGAATCCATCTCTAAGCAGGTGTACAGCGACGCGGACATCGTGCTGTCAGCGGAGTGGGTGCCGCCGGTGTGCCTTCCTCGCGGGGAGCCACCGCTCTCCGCGCCGCCGCTGGGCGAGAACGAGCGAGCGCCCCGCAAGCCGGCTGCTGTCTCTTTCTCGCTCGATGGTACCCAGAAGGAAGATGCTAATAAGCCAGATAAAAAGAATAAGGTGTGTACATTGTAATTTATTTTATACTTGTGATGTTAGTTGTGCTTCCAAACAATGTTTTTGTAAACATATTCTGCAGGGATGAAAGACATTTGCAACTAATTCAGGAGAAAATTTTATATGATAATTATTATTATCATAAAATGTTTTAAATATATCATTTGTCCGATTTTGATTTATATTTTAATTTTTAAACTATTATTCATTATAATATACCAATAATCCTTTAAAATTAGACAAGGCAAATGCGTCTAATTGCTCAAGGATCCAAGAGTTTCTCATCTATATAATAATTATTAACGCAATAGAACCCAAAACAATAGTTATTAGATTTTTTATCTGTTTGTCTGTGCGTTTGTTCCCGCTAATCTCAGAAACGGGTTAACCGATTTTGTTCTGGTTTTCCCTAATGTATTGCAGTAAGCATCACTTAATACTTAAAGTTTGTTTTATTGCAATCCGTCCATAAATAAAAAAAAATATGAACGAAGAAAGCCCAGAAAAATTTAGAGGCTATCTTTAGGAGGAAGGTAGTTTTTCCGAAACGAAGCGAAGGCATTGGCTACTTTATCAATATAACTAATAATACATGCAGAAATGAATGTTTGGTTGCGTTTGAAAGTTACTCGTACTAATACCGTTTTAACGTTACAATTAGATGCTGAAACGCCTGTCGTACCCGTTGTCGTGGGTGGAGGGTCTGACAGGCGAGGGGCCGGCCGGCGCGCAGGCGAGCGACTCGCTGCCTACCTCCGCCGATAGTCACAACTCCACTAGCGTCTTCTCCAAGGTCTTCAATAGGTATGTACATTATGGCCGAAATGCGACCGTAATCATTATGTTATATTAAAAAAACAATCACAACACAATCAGAGGGGAGAATTTTATTAGGAATCATCTGCCGTCAGACCTACTAGTATTTACCGTGAAAGGCTTTTGCATCGTCTTATGGGTATGGTAATGTTATAGCTAAGACAGATATAAACACGCGAGATGTTGCTAGTAAATATACTTTTGCGATGTCATATGATGAGCCGATTGCTAGTTTTTTTTTTTTACATCGCCGACACAAATACAGCACTTGATCATGAAAATTTAAAATGTTATAAAGGTATTTATCTAGTACATAATTCAATACGTCAGTTTTTATGTGAACTTTTGAGTCAATACTCTGTGGTATTATATGGTCTCTTTATATTACATTTAAATTTTACCGCCGCGGACAACACATTTTGTGATGACTCGTATTGTTGACGGAATACTTGTTACCGAAGTTTACTGTTAATTATATTGTTATCCCGCTGTATACTAGACGTGAATTTGTATTCATTCGTCATTTAAATTTTGTGTCCTATATTTGTGACTTAAGATTTACGGTATCACTTTTGTTGATATTACTAGGAGAAATGTTTGGCAATTAACTTAGCTAACTTTAATTGTACATACCTATTTACTATATAAACAGACAATCACGTTTATTTTATATACACAGTGATTTTAACTGATAATAGGTACACAATGGTTTTGTAAAATAACAAGCGATTTCATTGAAGGCTATTTTTTAAATAATTTTATTTAAATCTTTTTAGATTTTGAAATATTAAGTGATTTTCTTGTGTCCATAGTTTAGATCTCAAACATGTCATCAATATTCATACTGGCAGTAGTACTAATTACCTAACTATGTCGGGGTCTTCAAGGTTTGTTGTGTCGTATCGGATACAATAATTTAACATACAAAAACACTCTAAAGTTAAGCTGTATATTATATTTGTATTAGATATAATATACATTAATTGCTAGCCTTGCTATAGAATTTATTAGCAATCTAAATAAATTTATAATAACTGGTGGGTATTTAGAAAATACGGTACATAAATATACGTACAAATGTTTACTTGTAATTTAAAAACACTAGAATACCGTAGCTGATTAAATTTATTTTTTGTTATTGTCTTCGGTACCAGTAAACATTAAAATTTTGCCCTATTAAAAGAGTGCACGAATCCAAAAACTAACATCAAAACCATTAATGTTGCTATCCTAAATTTTTCCTTTGCTACCGTGGATGTGAACCGGAATCGTATAACAACCTGCGTTCATTGGTTCGCGTGCGCTCAGTTCGCCAATGAACTTAGTGGAGTTCGGTACCGGTTTGTTCCTGAGTAAAACACCGTCCGAGGAGGGACCGCACGACGTGTTCACTCCGGGGTACGTGACACTCCGTTGGAAACATTGGATGTTCCGATTACGTTATGTGTTGCATTACAACGAACTTTAGATCGCTATGACATGGTTGGAACATGCGTCAAAATTGAACCTTAGTAGCATTTGAATAAGTGTCTATTTTACGTGTAACCGGAATAACGTTGCTTCGATAAATGCGGGCATTAACTTACCAAACATGTCGTGGTGTTCTGTTGCGTTTTAACTCTTGTACGTTATCACCGTTACTAGGCATCGCCACCGACGTAAATGTGTTGTTACTTTATCGTCTCGTTGGTTGTTGGATTTCGGATATCTAATAAGTTCAAAGCTCTCGTCTTCCTAAGTCCAACACGTAGCGTTTAATGTAAACGATTTCGCTGAATGGCATGTTGTATATTACGTGTTACGACGAAACTAGAATCATTTATGTGTTAGCGAGTTCTTATGAGAATCCGTCACAGTATGTATTGTGTTCTGCTCCGACGTTGTCCGTTTTCGCACCGGCGCATTCATAGAATAGAGTTTCGATTAATTTACTGAAAATATTGGTTTTAACTCCGCCACATAGCAAGCATAAACTTCGTTACAAACAAATTACTTTAATTGAATGTCGAAAGATTTCCTATTTGCAATACCGTGACGTGTATGCTTGCTATGTTCGTCAAAACTTTTATTTTTATATTTGAATTAATTTTTCTTTTAAAGCTTCCTGTTCCTTGTCGCTCTGGCGTGCCGTCTTGCGGCTTGTGGCTAGTTCGGGTAGTCCACGACGACAATAACACGTGTATTCGTGTACTCCCGGTTGACGTGCCGTCGGTATATGAAGTTAGGCTCAACTCATTAAAAAAAAATACTTTTTCTCTACACAATTTCGCTTTTGTTGCGTAAATTATATCGATCTAATTATAATAATGTTAAAGGTCGAAACTCGACCATGATCATTGTATAAAGTTCTGTTTCTAAAAATGTTTCATAGCTGCCAACCAAAAATAAAGAATATCGGTTTGACAAAACAAAAGATGAAACGGTACTAAACTGTTTATTTATATATAGTTAACTATTTTTCTATTTATATATAGATCTCATTAACTACGTCGCGATGGTAAAATTGTGTGAGGGTAATTAAAGATTAAATTTATTAATGTGTTGTGCCTAAGTGTATTTATGGCAGGGATGTTATGGAGTTCCGTAACCATAACCGCAACTATCGGATATCCGGAATAAAAATGTAACCGAAACCGATTAAAAGTTTCGAATAATTTCGATTAGTCTAAAAAAAAATTAGTTGTGACAGATTTTTGCCGGCCGAGCCCGATACACTAGCCGCGTCGTTGTCATTTTAAACAGTTTTTATTATTTAATTTGTAAGGCTATTGTTTGTTTCGGTGACTATAATAGTACATAATGACTAGAAATAAAGTCAAACTGTTACCTTGTAAATACATTATATTTTATTTCAAGGTCGTAAATCATCTAATATCTGAAACCGAAATTATACGAAACAATCGGACAATCCGAAATGATTTCACATCTATAACCGTAACCGAAACCGGTAAAATATTATTCATATATCCGTATCCATATCCAGATCCGAAAGTTGATATCTATAACATCCCTAATTTATGGACAGCACGCCAACGCCAAAGATCCATCTAGACATCATTTTAGGGAAACATGGACGTGGTCAGGTCAGTTGTGTGTTGTTACTTGTTACCACTGTTGTCATATTTTATATTGGCACCTTTTCATATGTTCGGTGAAGATTTAGCATGTTTACTATGTCCTATAAATTGTAATGATGTTCAATTTGAAAGTGTATTTTTTCCAGGTGGTGAAAAATTGAACATGTAAATAATTTGTGGTTTACTAATATTTCAATGTTTTTTTATTAATTTTATGTTTCATGCCGGTGAATCGAAACGGATAACTGTTCTGTGTATTGGTTGTTTTAAATTGGTTGTGCATGTATAAATCAGATTTAGTAATAAAAAATTCAATTAGCCTATATTATGTTATTTCAGCTTTACTTTGCCAACGTTTAGTTGTTAAAAATATGTCGGTGAAACTTAGATATATTGTCAGAAAGTAGTTAAAGGAGTGAAACAGATTGTCAGAAAGTAGTTAAAGGAGCGAAACAGAAGCGAGGTTTGGTTTGGGGCTAATACACCACTAAAATCTTAGATCTTAATTTAAATATACCAGAATCTTAAATTTCATTGCGGGTCTTACAAACCGAAATGCTCCGCATTTTCAGAACTTCTCGTCACACATCTGTAGACGTGTATTTATTAAAAGTACCGATTTATAGGTGAAATTATACTCGCAGACATTTACACGTGTCAACAAAAAGGGGACGTAATGTAAAGTGTGTTCGTATACTTACTTACACGTTACTGTACGCATACGTAAAATGTGCGAACACTTGTACAATGTGCACGTACTTGGAGCGTGTACTTACATGTAAGGCTATAATATGTGGATGATACAGACGCAGTTCGCTGGGTGGTTTCGGACGGTCGCAGAGCAAATCTACGTCCAGCTCCGGCTCCACGCAGCCGCGCCTCGACTACCGCAGCATGGTGTCGGTGGATGACATGCCTGATCTCTTCGCATCCTTCGATAGTGAGTATTACATGATGCATAATTAAATAATAATAATAATAAAATTAATGGTTACCTCATGCGTCTAGCATGGACATAAACAAGTCGAATCCAGAAGCCCTCTCTCGGTAGGTATGGTTATTATCAACTTGGCTTCGGGTTCCGCAAAACAATACAAAAAAAAAACAATAAAATACTATGAACATGATAATGTGCTCAACAGAGTTGATTCCGCGCCCCGCGAGGCCCAGCGACGACCCACCACTGTACCTGCGGCTGCGCATGGGCAAACCAGCCGGCCGCCCCCTCCCGCGCTCCACCCCCCTCATGTCATACGGTCGCAAGCGCATGAAGCCCGAGTATTGGTTCGGAGTGCCCAGGAATAGGTGCGTTGGACTTTTCTACTAGATTATGAGCAAATGTAAATGTTTGGAGAAAGTAAGAGGAACCGCCCTTAAAATATTGACTTGTAAAATATTTACTGCTACGATGATTTCGAGCAATAAGACTAAATGCTAGAGCCAAATTTAGACGCCTGGAGGTCTGGGCAACGCCCCTTGGCCCCTAATAACTATCCAAATAAAATGCACATTTTTGTCAGTTGACATATTGATATTTTAGTGTATATATATATATATATATATATTTCCCAATCATTATTTAAGAACAATATTAGCATGTTTGTATAAAGTGCTGTAGGTAAAACAGCTACAAAACTTGATATTGAAGGGAAAGTTGTTTAACATTGTTTACTCGTTGCAATTTGGAAGATTTTTATTTTCCAAGTCTAGATACCATACATGGTATTCAATCCTGAGTCAATGAGAAAAGTGCACAAGCGCATGCAATTGCATTCTTGACTTAATTCATGCACACCATTTTACGGTGACGTGTTAACACCGATCGTGTCGTTCCGTGCGCGCAGGGTGGACGATCTGTTCAAGTTCCTGACGCACTGGGTGCCCGACCGGTACGGGCCGCTGGGCGACGTGGCGGCGCACGGCTACGAGCTCATCGACAGCGACACCGAGTGGGACGACGACGACGCCAAACCCGGACAGAAGGTGAGCTCCACTCGATATAACAAATACACAAAAAGGTTTATTTTATCACAGTAAATCTGTATAATAACCTTGAGCAATAAGGCTCTGGTGCGTTTGTATGCGTGCGTGCGTGCGTGCGCGTGATTATGTTCTTCAACAGGTGCGTATGTGTATGTGCTGCTGAAACACCGGCTGCAATTAACTACGGCTTTGTGTAGAGCATGCATTTTTACATCTTACGACTATATCGACTGCTTCACCAAAGTATCGAAATTGCTGCTTCAAGCGGTCTGATTGGCACGAGCCGTTATGCTATCGACGATTTAATACTCTAGAGCCATTCCTAAATTCTTGAAGATCAGCCATAACAACCATAAATTCAGACAACGATATCATTATATGACAAATTTAATACAAATATTAATTTATCTTTACCTTGCCGCCATCACTCATCAAGATAACACTATGTTAACATTATATTCTAAGATTATTATCTCGATATTAGTATTTTAATTTTCTCGTATCTTGCGCATATTTATATCGTGATTTTGTTGTAGGAGCACGCCGGATCCACCGGCGATGTCTCCGACATTACGCGGGAGTCTTGGGAGGTAAGTTTTATTACTAAAAATTTTGTTTACAAGTATTTGAAAACAACATAATTTTTGCATTGAATACTTTTGACTAACAGCTTCGAACATTGGCATCTATGTTATGAATACACTGAAAATGCTACCATAATATTATATTTACGTAACTATTCGATCGGCGTTAATTTGACGTTATCCTCTGTCATTAGGTTATAGTATCCAATCAGCCGATCGTATTTATATTATAGAGGTCAGTGATTTTAACACATCCACAAAGTACATTTAACGATCCCATAGTTACAATACACATTCAACATGTTCTCTTCAGTTTTATAATTGGAATATTTTTGACAAATACATATTTGGTTGCACCGCGTAAAATATTCGCTATGGATTATTCACAGTTTTTGAAAAGCAACGGGCACGTCATATGTATTCATTAACATATGACATACAGAAGTCAATAAATTGATTATATACACTCCTTATCTGCAAGTATTCAAACATTAAAGTTGTTATTATTTACTGTTTCACACTGTCGTCATTTGGCACTTTACGAATTGTTAATTTCAATATTAACCTATGCAATTTTGACCATGTAATAACATAATTTTTATACTGTCTTTTTTGTGACTTTACACTGGCATTCATTACTAACTTCTGGCACTTTTTGAAGCTTATTCCTTTTTCATTCTTTATTCAAAATCTTAACATAATAAAATCAACACCAATATAATAAGATGATATTGATAACCTTAAATTAATAGTGATTTTTGATATTATATTAATTTAGATCTAACTGTTAATTTAATAATTTGTTTTCATCTGAGTTACTGTTATATATGTAATGATGAAAATTAATACACAGCTAGGCAGTTCCTTAAACAATACTCTAAGGTAGCCGTTTAACAGGATTTTACTCATGACAGGTCCTACTTAAGACACTTACAAATTACAAATTCACATTGACAACGGTGCAACGAGTCAGATTAGTACAAAGTAAAATTTTTATATTATCTTATTTAATGCTCTCTTACTCTAGTTGTATGGACCGTGGTCGCGGCCAGTTAGTTCACAACGGAGTAGAAATATCGGCGTACAATATACGTGAATCTTCAATACGTACGTCACTCAATAAGTTTTGAGATAAATAAAAAGTATTCAACATAATTATTAGCGTAATTTATTTTACATTTTTCCGAAATACTCTCATGCTGCATACTCATTGCATTTGTCTAAATCGACTTTGAAAACACTTTTGCTAGTCTTGATGCGACAGGTCAAAAATCGCTACTTTGTAGGCAGACTCGACTTTTTCGGGTCTCGAAAATCTTTTCTTTTATTTATTCTATTGCGAACAAAAATAAATCACAGGAATCCAAGTCAGGGCTATAGGGTGGATGAATTAGGAGTTCAGTACTAGATTCTTCAATAAACGACTTTGTTCCAAGGATATATGTAATGCAGCCCGAAGCCCGGCTTATACTCTTTTCTTTCGCACATTTTGAAAAGCTATTATCAATCGTATCTATATCATTCCGAGTTAAGTGACCTACAATTTCCCAATTTTTTTTTGCCAAAGTTACGAAGTCTTTGTAATTTTGTCGGTAACTGTCCTTCTGAAAAGACCCATACAAGGTGATTGCCTTTGATTTTTCAGATTATACTGATAAATCCATGTTTCGTCACCAGTAATGTCTTGATGCCCCATCTTCAAAACATAGAAGCGTTTCGCGGCATCAATGAGTATTAGCCTGTTTTTAGGAATGTAAACGAGTGTGTAAAGATCACCAAAGCTTCCTCACTTCAAAATATAGATGTAGAATGGTATGAGCGTTCTCCAAATTAATCGTCGAGGATATCCTCGATGTCCCGTGTATGTGATCCATGGTCGTCTACTCGCACCAACATTAAGTAGCTTACACATTTTTTTGCAGTTACTGTTGTTTGCCGGACTCCGCTTTGGTCATCTTTAAAGTTAATTTTCCCCTTTTTTGATTCAGCAAACCTTCAAATTAACTATGGAACTGAGTAATCCAAATTCGATTCTTCAATCAAATGATTTTTCAAATCCGAAATTTAAATCATAACAGATCATAGCGCATAAATGTTCTCGGTTAAACTCCATCATTTTAAATAAAAAGCGCGGGATTCGTTGCAGCAAGATGAAATGACTTGCTAAGTTTTATTTTTAAATTAATTTGCCTAATAAAACAAGTTCGTTTCATGTTTAAATTTCAAGCATCTCAAATTGATGAGTGACCTACGTACCGTTATCACCGTTAAAAATTGTACAATTTACAATATCCACTTCACGAGACAAATATCAGTCGAAGCTATTAATTAAGGTGTACATTGTATAAGCAACTAATACTAGTGGGAATTTCGGATAGCTGCTGAAGGCGCCCTACGTGAAAATATATTCTATTATGAAGAGCCAGGCTGAGGCGCTCGGCGACTCGCTGGGCGACGAGCCCCAGCCAGAGGTACCGAGATACCAAACTTGCTACACAGTACAGTTCCCGTCAAACTTTGTGACCGTTTTGATCTATGCACGAGTCCGCTCTACGCTATATACAATTCAGTGAATCACCAGAGTGTGCGGGAACTGGCGGGGGCGGATTTCAATTTGTTGCACAGTTCAGAGGGGTCAAATAGTTTGGCGAGCAATTACATTAGTACAAGCAGTGCCTACGTACTTTTTTTTCACAATGTATTAGACCATCGAATGTTGTCCTCATCAAAGTGATTTTAATACAAACTAAACTTCATAATATTTTTCGATTTCACTATAGACAATTTGTTAATATAATTATGTCATTTTTAATAACATGTAACGGCGTTCTATAGTATTTATTTTTTAATATAATACAGTTAGGCGCTTCAAAAATATATGGATAATTATAACCGACATCATATCATTCGATATTTAAAGACTCACATAGATCTGATCTAAGATTCCGCTTTATTAACACCCTTCCACCAAAACAAAAAAAATATTTGAAATACCTTATGTCACTGTGTCTTATTATCAGTGGTCGAGGTATGTACTGGGTTTAATAGTTCCATGCTTGATCCGGTTTAATTTAGTTTTGACACCAGTAAATAAATACTACTTCCATATCGGTTTTTCAATATAAATAAGAGAAAGAACTTTGACGTTCATAAACCACAATGCTGTTATCTAATATTTTATATTTAATCGTATCAGCTCCAAAAAAAGTCTCTATTAGTATAACTATGCAAAGAGTTTGCCTCTGCAGTTTGTTGTATAGAAACTTTTCCTTTTTATCTTCTATGGTTTACGAGTTAATGTTGAAATTTTGACACATCAAAAGGGATTTTATTAAAAACTTTTTGAAAGCTTAAATACCACGTATTGAGTAATTGGATAATAAGCTGAAGGACGATAAACTTTGTCGCGATACCTACTGTTGCACTTTCGGAACTGAATATGGCCGTGATAATGTATGTGCATGCTTGTTTTCGCGAAGTTTACGAAATTGACATACTGCCTGTATTAATGTACTTTTGCATCGTGCGAGCGACTCTTACACGCGTGCTCTAATAGTTGGGCACGGAACACAAAACAACAAAACTGTTATTGTTTATTGTTCGCACATAATCACTACATTTTCAATGTAAATATGTTCCCGTTGTTGTTCCCTGACCCAGGTTTCGGAGACTTTCTAAATACGAGAGTGATGCGTAAGCGCAATTAAGAATGATACAACTTGGCTCCTTCTTTGTGTTCAAACCGTAATCGTACAAATGCTTTTTCAACGCTTAACTTTTGAAAACAGTTTGTTTAATCGTTGACTACTATACGGAGGTTTATGCAAATACGTTATTTTTTTACGAAATTTTGAATTAATTTCACACGGTCAAATTATCATTGCAGAAACAATTGCAAGGTTAATGATTATTACGATAATTAATATATTCAATTGTACAGTGAACTCTGAGCCGAGTCGTATTAAGTTTTTGTTAGAACTGTGTAGCTAAATAAGAGGCACCGTTAGTGAAATGCGAGACGCACAGCCCCCTAGTTAAGTGTGCGAATGACTTGTGAATGTTACCCTACCGTAGCTATGTATATATATGTGAATATCGCTCAAAAGCAATTACATTTTTCTTACGATACGTAATTTGCACTGGGAATAGATTTCAATGTAAGTTTTTTACTGTTATTATAGTTAAGTTACAAAATGTAGTACACACACCTTGTCAGTAATTTAATGTCATATTCTGATCGATTTAATTACATCGCCTTTTTTAAAAGTGCCGACGGTAATCATAATTCATAGATGTTCACCGTAGTGAATTGATTGCATTTAAATATTTTTTAAAGTAATGCGATAAATGTAGATATTAATTTGTAGTACTTTCCTTGCTTTATCATATCATTATCCTCAAAAAAATATGTTTTGATACTGTGTTGTTGTAAAAACTTTGTTACATAAAAATTGCAATATATTACAATAAGCATAATAAAGATATCGACGTAATATTCTCAAATATTTATTGTAGATTGTAAATTATGATTACACATCGTATTGATAAATTTTATTGTATATTTATTTATTTTTACACATACTGCACAAACCGTATATTGGAAAACAGTACAGTTAACTAAAGATTAATTTTCAATACTGCAGTGCTACGAGTACATAAGGGCCTAAGCTATAGTTCTATTAGGAAACCATGACGCTGGTTTTCAGTACGAAATTGAGTAGTAGAGGAGTCTTTATCTATGTTAAGCGCAACGGGCGCGTTAAATCTAGTCACAAGTAAAATATAGGTGTGCTTAGTTAATGTATGACGTTGCCCCGTTGGTAATTTTATATTTTATTTGGCCTGAGAGCCAGTACATTCTTTCTTTCTCCTCATTTTCTGCCTGATAACGCATCAGTAATACATTTAGTCGCGCTGATGGTGAACGGTGATAGTGGCTCGTCTGCTGGTTAGTCGGCTATTTACATGAAAAAGAGACTTCTATAAGCTATTTTCGTAACCTGTTGACGGATGTAAAAAACATTTTTTACGTCGTTTATACCAAAAAGCACATCTAATCCGGTAATACACGCACATTTGTGGGTGTAGAACTGTAGAAAGCCATGGACAATACCAAATAATGGCACAGGCGGACCGTGAATGATGGGGCTACAATGACAGTCGGACAATGGCACGCGCGATCTGCGAGCCGCGGCCGGCTGTCAAAGTGTCTGGTTGCGTAATGCCTCGTTATATCGCTTATTACGGATAATGACTACTGTATAATCTCTTTAGCATATGAAAAAAATTAATTTAATAGTCATATAAAATGTCATCAACGTTGCAATTATTGATTTAGAAACACAGATAAATATAATAAAGGTTAAAACAG
>PDGT01000118.1:302371-316270 GCA_003671415.1 Megathymus violae | reverse complement strand
TGTTGATATCACGTAAAATCAAGATAGGATAAACTTACACGTGTCTGTTTTATTTCCTAGGTCCTTTTTATTAAAAACAAGTAATACGTATTTAAATTGAACTCGAATTGACGTATACGGAATACTATATTAATTGGATAACAATGACAAAAGCACGAAGTCTATTTCTAGTACAGATGCGCCTAATAAACGTTGAACCGAATAAGAATATTTGGTCCTAAATGTATCGAAACGAATCGGCCGAATTATTCAGTAAATTTTTACACGGTGATTATCGTAATTGTTATATGATATTAACTGTTTAAAAGATAATCTTTGGACTGTGTACTTTGTATTAAAAACAAATTATTAAACATTTATGAAGACGAGAAGACATGGGTTTTTTTTTATTTTTATTTTAAAGTGACAAGCCAAAGGTGCTTGTGTCATTTACAAGTCGTATGTAATTGATCTCAGAATTGAACTTTTCAAAATACTATTTAAATATTCCGTAATAATTCGGAAACTAACCGAACATTCGGCCGAATACGAATATACTATAATCGAACATTCGGCGCATCTCCAATTTCTAGTATGTCTAGTCTATTGTTAAGTACCCTACTCTGTAAATTATACAGGTCGACCGTAACGTATCTATGTCAAACTTTTGAATGTTAGGATAGATATCTCGATTGTTGAATCTGAGTTGATGATTATTAACAGATGATATTTCAGTTTGGGTATCTGTATTGTATGCTTTGATTCATAAATATGGAATTACGCTTTTTTCCAATCGTTGGTGTAAGCTAATATTAGTCACGTTGTTTATGTAAAATACAAATTACTACAATGGCAGCCGAATGGTCGGTGCAGGTTGATTCATAAGGCCCTGGGTTGCGTAATTTTTGCTAAATGTTTACTTGTTATCGGCTTTGCAAGTGTAATGTTATGACTTGTGAAGTATTGTAGTTCCTCACTTCTGAATCCTGGGAAAAAAGTTTAATTATGGAATATAGATACATAGGAATTTTCATGATCCAATCACTGACGTATACCGTAAAAAAATCTAATTTTGGGAATTAGTTGTGAGGGGCTAATAGAAAATTAAACCTTTTCCAATTACTTTATAAAACGATATTTAACTAAAAGTACTCTGTTATAAAGGATACAAAATACAATATGGAAAATACTATATTTACACTAAGGAATATTTCTATCAATGTTCCTGGATGTGATGACAATATTAATATTTTATCGCATCGCATTTATTTCTAATTTAAATCCATATTGTAGTTACCCCCTATTCATTTATTTATTCACATGGCCTTCATATATAATAAATGATTCATAGTAATACATAATGATTACATATAGATATTTAACCTTAGCCTGGTTTATAATTAATACAGTAAATAAATCTTCCACGACGTCTAGCGCTGTACGTCTGCTACCTTTTTAAGAAGTGGGTACATAGATAAACATACATACATACATCCATTTTATTAGGTTCACGTGATACTTAAACGTTCCTAATACGATGTTTGCTTCGTTAATTACGCTATTATTATACACATCGCACCTTCGGTGGTCATCGGATTTTTGATGTCTTCATAATTATTTAGTATTATTGATTGATTATACAACATAAAGTAGTTTACTAAATTTAAACTGTATAAGTAGTATACTGTATAAGTAGTAAACTGTATAAGTAAGTTTAAATGTAGTTATGGTAACAGTAATTTCAAAGACTAGATTTATAAAGAAACCAAGTGATGAGATATACACAAGATTGAATAATTAAATAATTCTAAGACTAGATAAACTAATGTCGTTATTTGTATAATTATATAACATGTCCTGACCGGCTGATTTAACATCGCAGAGCCTAAACAACCGAAGCTAGAAACTTGAAATTTGGAAAATGGGCTCCTTTTGTGATGTTAGTAAAGAATTTTTTTTTTATATTTCACCTATAACATACATCAGGCACCTATTTTTTTACCAAAAATTTACTGAAATATGTTTGTTTAAGGATTTTTAGGTCCAAGGAAACTTTTTACATTCGTCATCAATATTTGTCTTAATGTTGTCATAAACAGTCACAATGATTAAATCATTCTTCCTTCGATCATATTGACGTAAAGCAATTAAAACGCAATATTGATAATAGAAAATTATACAGCAAAAGTAATTACGAGTGTGTTATGTATTACGGCAAGATGATAATAGTTTAAAAATATTACCTGATGTTTAAGAAACGACCGTATCCAAAAGTAAGTGGACAGTTTAAATATATTAAATGACAGACGTGTTCATCTTAGTACAATAGTCATAAACTTAATCATTGTCAAGCATGGATTTAAATAATTGTAAAATATAAACTAAAATGTTTTATTTATATTAATAACTGCCTGTCGGAAATGTTATAGGATCCCGCCGATTCATTTAATTAGTTCAGGGATTCTTCTGGGTTTTTGCCGATATCCAGTAGATATTAAAAGAATCCGTTAATCTATGTATTATATCGGAAATCTATTATTGGTTAAACTAGTGGTAATATACTTCTAGATCAACTCCCGATTTTATTAATAAATCTGCTTAGATTATAATTTTGCAATATCGCTATGTAATGCAGACCCTTAAGTGTTTTGTTTAATTAATATCTTTACTTTAAGTATTTAACTTTAGTGACAGTTATTATATATGTTACGTTGTTACTTTTGTTAGTTCTGGAGAGTTCTACATTAGTCAATTGTCCTCGAATCGTAAAGTTGAATTTATACGTATGAATTTTGAAGAATTTATGAATAAAATGCATAACGAGGTTGTTAACGGACTTCTTCACGTTAGAGACTCCAATTGATAGTACAGTTTACTGCGTAGCTAACTGGTTAATACATTTAAATGAACGCCACAACAAACCGCCTATATTGTAACCGTCGTTCATTATACTGTTTGTTTAGTTGTATTGATAGCCTAGTGGTTCGAAAATAGATCTCCAGCACGGGAGATGAGAGTGTGAATCCTGCACGTACCTCTAATTTATCAAGTTATGTGCGTATTGATTATTCCTTGCTTCGGTAAACGGAAACATCGTGAGGAATCCTGCACGCCTAAGAGTTCTCCATGATGTTCTCAAAGGTGTGTGTAGTTCTGCGAACCCGCACTTGGCCGGCGTGGCAAACTATGGCCTGAACCATTCTTATTGTGAGAGAAGACCCGAGCCCAGCAGTGGACGTGGGTTGTAATGATGACTGATATTACAAGATTTCTTTATCATTGTTGTAATTTTCATGTCCTTAACCGCATTATAGAGGTTCTTAGCCCTAATATGCTTCACATAATTCATGTTTTTTTTTCTCCAGTCTTCCTCTCCATGTGCGCTGTAATTTCAGATGTCTTTTCTGATAGCTTTTCGATGTGTGCCAAATATTCTACAGATAGATAAATGCTAGATAGATTTGTCGGATTGATCTTAATATTTTTAAATAATTTGTCAAAACGACTTATCTTCTACAAAATATACATATTGTAAGTTTATATCTGATTTCTTATTATAAAAAGTAATATTTACGTGGCGGGCAGCCTAAATCAACAGCTCTTTATTCTCTAGTAATTTCTGCATATAATGTTCAATTTTAATTCTAAAACTGCAATTTACTTTACAGTCTATTTATTTTATCTTCCAATTCAATTTTTTTCCGAACCTGAAAATCAGTCACTAACCTATTTATTTCAGGTGTTTTTATGTACTTTTATCTTTTTTACTGATACATTTAATTTCTCACTCAGTTAAATACGGTTTTAAAAGTAGGAAATATCATAATGTTGACTAAAGTAAAAGTTGTTTTTTAAACCAACCAGTCCCGGTCCAAGAACGAAATGCAAGGCAGGTCAATGAAACTATTTAAACATGTCACTTACGAAATAAACAACGAATCGTGAGCGTTAAGAAATTTTTAGTAGAAATATGATTTTTATATCCATAACAATGTGCATATTTGCATTTTAGAATTGCTCGTCCGTTTTAATCTGAAAGGTTATTTATTATATTATTGTTTTTTGCGCGCGTTGTTATTAGCATGGAAGTGCCAAATTATGCCCTAAACACATATTATCCAAAATAATGTGCATGAAAATTTGAATGTAACAATCGGAAAACACCAGGCCATTATTTCGTCAGATTAAAATGTCCTTGATGAGCTCATGACAATGTCAACGAAGTGTTATGTAATACGACACAATGTTAAGCACACTTTATAATCTATGACGGTCTCTCTGACAATGCAACCGAAATTTCGCGAATTATTCTAAAAGGAGGGTAGTAGCTTTCAGTAAGGGTAAGATCTACCATCGTGTACAGGTACCTCTAATCACACAACGCGGCAACGGAACACGACAAGAACCGATTGGACAGTTGTTGTTCAGCAAAATGCACCACAGGTAGAGGAGGTTGGCTTGGAGTGAGGATGTGTTAAGTCCCGTACACTCCAAAGTATTATAGCTAGACTGCACAGTTAGCCATTAATCTGATGTGAAATTGAATATTAAAAAAAATGTCTGAATTCATACTATAATTTAAATGTATTGACAAATTTGCACAATACCCAACTCCCTATTGCGCGGCCTATACAAATATAATATCGCGTCGTGTATTATTGAGCTAGTCACGGTACATTTCAAAATTAGCTTCAGTAGATACTGACGCGTTTATATTTAATTTTGTACTATATTATTTACCTTGTAATAATCGCAGTATTTTTTACCGAATCCAAGGAACAAAGTACTTAAAATGTAGACACAATCCACTCACACAAGACAACCTTCACATGCCGGTGCTTTCCTAATCCATTATAGCATTCTGTTTAAGTGTTTAATAATGAACATTGAAATATTGATTCTACGATTGTAGAGTTTTTAATTCTCGATTTTACACGGTATATTCCATTGTTTACAAAATCACATTAAAATCAAATTTTGAAGCTATAAAGGTCAACTAATCTATCATTGATGGTGTTACGTTAATCGAATTGTTGATTAAATAATTATAATAATGTTTATAGCGAGTATGATAAACTGCACGGAGATGCATCCTGCATTGGTTCGATTATATTATTATTGGTAGATAATGTGTCTATTGTAGGGATATTATGGAGCTCCGTAATCGTAATTATCGGATATTCGAAATAAGCATATATGTGCAAAACTGTAACTTTGTTATTTCGGATAGCGGCAGTCTAAATGAAACACGTTATGCCAGGTTTTCGCCGGCCGAGCTGATGTACTAATCGCAGCACTCTAATTTTAAGATTTTTTTTATTAATAAATTTTTAAAGTTATTGTACCAGATAATACCTAGAAATATAGTCAAAGTGTTACCTACCTTGTGAATACATTTTTTTCCGATTCCTAAATTATATAATATCCGCAATTGAAATTATCCGATACAGTCGCAAAATCCAAAATAATTTCATATCTGTGACCGTAACCGAAACCGATAAAATATTATTCATATAACCGTATCCGTATGCAGATCAGAATGTTCATATCCATAACATCCCTAGTCTATTGTATCATATTGACAAAATAAATTGTTATCAACTTTATATTTATTGGAATACGTGACTGATTTTAATTGAATAAGTGATTATAGATACCAATGACCAATATTTATTTCACGAAGTTAAATATTTTATAAAGATGTGCTGTACGATATACCAATTAAATATATTCAAATGTCTTATTTTTAATAATATTTTGTTATAAAATTCATCTTCTTTATTAACACAAGGCGCAAAGCAATTGTGCCTTATTTATATTTATATTCAGTACAAAAAGTATTGTTGACCCTCAAATAGAGACAATTGAATTTTTAATCAATAATCTAATTTGTCTGTTGGTTACTTCCAATGACACTCAAATTCATGGCTTTTAGTGTGGAGCTCGCACGTACACAGCGTGGTAATGGCTCGTCTGTCCATATTATCCCAATGTGAAGAAACGTTGTTAGATCCGCCCCGAGATAACTGTAGTGCGGTTTGAGTTCTCTTTCTTTTAGCTTCAGCGATTGGTAGTCGAGAATGACAAAATAGCTTTGAATATCGCACCTACACGTAACGCAATGTAACTAGCCTCATATAATTATTATTGTTTTACAGGCCACCCACCGTTCGCTTTTACAAACTGATAATACGCTGCGATGCTTATACTTGATATCCTTAGTTTATGAAGTAATTTACCTGATGTTAAATAGAGCCGAGCGAGTATTAGACTTAAAAGACAATAGACCCGTTTTTTATATGTTCTAGTATCTGTGGTAATTGAAAATATCTAGTTTCAAACGTCTCAAGTGGAACGTATCTGGTGAAAACAAGATACAGTGTGGTTGGTACACACAACTTGTATATACTTGTGAATACACAGTATTCTAACTTGTCATCGATATCATCATCACGGGATTTTTACGATTTTTTTTTGAGATTTTTTACATTAATAATGTTCGACCAACATATCGGTTAAAATGTTTTTACTAAAGTTTGTGACGTAATATTATGCTGTATTTAATATATTTTCCGGGACTGTGGTGTCATTTTTAATGTCTTTGTTTACGGTCTGGCATGATACTTATAGTTCAATTTGCTTTTACGGTATAGTGATTTGTTCGAATCTCTTCAATTTATAAAATAAACCACAAAAGAGGTCTATACTGAATTAGTAAAAATCAAATGCGAATAAAGATTTTTTAATTTCAAATTATATAATTAAAATAAAAAAAATATCTATTAAGTAAATATAGTGTTAGATAGACACTTACAACCCTAATGAATTTGTTTTCGCTGCAGCGTCCATATCATTCGTAAAAATATCCGCCAGTTAATTAATATGCATGAAGTATTTGTCACACAATTAATTTGCATGTTGGTTTTATTTGCGACGCATTTCAATTGGATTCACGCGGGTTCGGTGTCTTAATCATGTCGTTTAACGAGATGTAATCGTAATAATCGTCCGTCAGCAACGTCCTTTGATCGTGATATATGTATGTGTGTGTTGCAGCAGCTTGGCGTAATCTGTTGTCAGTAATAATCCCTAGTGTGAGGTGCGTGAAATTAGCCACAAAGCCCGCACGAGTGACGAATATTGGAGATAAATTTAAATTTCGCACTATGAGCAGTTATTGGTGACTTCCGTAAAAAAACTAGAGGTACATTAAAATCAGGTTGAAAAACAGAAGTTTAGTCAGTTTAGTTACGATTTTTTATTGTAACATCAAACTAGATTTTTTTAAATATATTGGTGCTATACAGCAAACGCATTTGACAGCTGACATTGATAACTATATTTTTTATTAGTTGATTATTCATGTTTTAGGAATATGTTCTAAGTTTTTTTTATCTTAATCAACTTGAAAGGAATGATTGATTTAAGAAAAAGACAAATAATTAATAATTACTAGAAATTGATCGATCCCTTAAGTGATTTATTTTATTTTCAATGATTGAAATACTAAAAACAATCTTATCGAATCGAATGACTTGACCGATTTTGAAACCAGTAAGTTAATAATTGAGAAGGTGCCGGTTGACTTCATGCATTACTAATCGCAAGTTGGCGCAGAATTGTTATTTTGTCGTTTACTTGCAAATCCAAGTCCAGTCCAAATTGTGTTGGCGAGGCAAACATTCATGAGAGATGAATTTTTGGTTTTTTGTAACGTTTCATGCATATTCCATGCTACCAACGACTTATTGTACGGAAGTGACGGAGTATGTCTATCTACGTAACATGACTACGACATGCGCCTCAGACAGCACCAACCGCGCTCCGAGTGCATGGCGCCACAGAGCATTGAGTTGAAGCCTTCCTTGTGCGCTTGTCACGAATCATTTAGTTCATTAAATATATTGTAAGTATGACATATTTTGTTCTTAAGCATTTTAGAATATTTATACTCATTGTTACTCCTTTTTTTATATATATTTTCATGAGATAATTTTCGGAAACCTTAGTTTAAATTTTTATATATGTATGTATTTGCGATGTGGTCCAATACCTACAACTTTATTGTATTATATTTATTGCTAACTATATATACTATTACATTATATATACGACTTGAAACTAAAATAGTCTTAACACTTATTTAGAACTTCTAACCTGCCTCGCAGAATTTGTTTTGCAATTTATGTATTTAGATAATTAATACGCTTCTTATGTTTGTCCACCTATATTCTTCTTTTTGTTTTGTTCAGTAGCCAGCTTTAGTATGATCACGAAACGTGGAAACAGACCGTTATTTTATGATTGTGTTCAAATTTTCACCACTAGGCGAACACCAGCATAAATGATTTAGATTTATGAATATAAAATTTATTAAAAACTCGACTACGGTTCCACCTATCAGCCTGTGAGTGGCATCAAAATCCGTGCATACTTTTAAAAACTACATGATCACCAAAAGATGCAAAAATTCTTAAATTCTATCATAGTTTTTGATCCCATTATACGTATGTATTTATTAGGCAGTTTTTGCTGCTGTTTGCTCAAGTTTCTTCTGAAGTCTAGAAATATAATTTTATTGCAACTGTTTTTGTACAATCGTTACAATGACGCGTTGTGAATAATATTATCCACATAATACAATAGTCCGAGTTCCATTATTTGAATTACGTGTACTTGTAATTTAACTAATATAAAGGTATAAACATATTTCTATTACTTTTTTACGAGGAACTTTATCATGGCGCGGCGTTTAAAAATTGCGTAAATTCCTGATTCAGCTGACATGGTGATGTTTGCTGTTCGACAGTTTGACAATTATGACAAAAAAATTTATAAGTCATTGTTTTATACTCCAACTAAGTCCGATATATGCAATGTGAATGAAGAGCTAATTAGACAGCATTAAATACCTTAAGTTAGGATACGATTTTATCAGCCGCCTATCGTATGTTCAATGCCAGAACGTAAACTCGTGGCTATCAAGTAATGAGTTCATAAGAATCTATGTTTATTTATGAAGAAGATATAAAACAGCGCAGATTAGTCAACCATATCTCGTTAAATCACAAAAAAAATATCTGGAAATTCGGGAAAACATAAAACACAAATAATTAGTTTAAATGTATGCTTTAGTGGTACAGAAATCATTATCATTTTTATTGTCGTTGACTTTCAACACATCTTATTCGACTATTCTGTTTAAAAATAAGGATAGTGTACCATCAGCTGTCACTGCAGATGTCGCACTCGGTTGATTTCATAGGTCAAGTTTTGGGTACGAAATAAATATGACAGATCTGTTAATTGATTAAATGTCAACTGTCTAAAAATCTGTGAGACATATTAATCCTGTTATGACGGTATTTTGATGTAATTTGTAAAACATCAGTATTAATTGTTGTTTTGTACTACTAAACACGACAATATTTAATGAAATGGACTGTTAAACCTTATTTACGCGTATTTCCATATTTTTTAATACAGTGTACGTAACCTTGGCCGGAAGTCCATAAATTTCCTATATATCGTACCTTATATATATATTTCGTACCTGTTTATTCAACTTTTTATTATCATAAGTTCTCGATGTATCTGAGGAATTATTGCATAGATAAAGGTATCACACATTTTGCACCCTGCAGGTGCTCACACAAGATTAGCCGTGATATTGTCTAGCCTCTATTGTTTGCTCTACATATTAAAGTAATATTATGGATGTAAATTACATTTTTAAGAATTTAAAATTTTGTTGCAAAAATGTCAACCTTAACCGATTTCACATAATGCTGACGATATAGGAGTAATTAAATTATTTTAAAGGGTTTGTTAAGTTGTGTTACGAATCGCGAATTATGCACTGTATTCGTTGTATGTAAAATTACCTGGAATAAGTTTACCTCTTCAGTAGTTTATTGCAAGGCGTTTGTCTTTCTTTTGCTCCTAAAGATAGAGGTTTGTAGCAACCTTTACGGAATGCTCCGTCGTTGAAGACATAAGTGGTCAATCTAATTATCGAAAGTTCGTGTTTCGCCTGAAGACCTCGCGACAAGGTTTAACGATTTATTTACTGCGAATACGCACAAATTGTAGTCACTCACTCATTCTCGATGAATGCAACAACGTTCTCACTGTATACAAGAGGTAGCAAATATGGACACTGTGTAATGATCTTGAAAATATATATTCGAATTGCCTCTGAAAAACGCTGTATTTTTCATTACAGTGAGAGAGAAACTAAAACAAAAATCTAGTTAATATACATAAATAATATATATCTAATAAATAGTAATTGTCGTCATATGTTATCGATCAATGACATTCTAGTATAATAGTTATAGATAACAGAAAACATACATGTGTTTGTTGCAGCCCGACGGTTACGGAATCAATAAACTTGTTATCTATTATACTTTATTGCACCATAATAACTAATATTATCAGTGAAATTAAGTATTATGTTGTAATGTCTTTTTTTACATAAAACTTGCATTGATATCTCCATGGATGTGAATTTTATCTGGAAATTGTTTTCTTGACTTTTCATTTATAAGCGTGTCGATATTGAAGTGTTTGTAAATAATATTACTTACTTTGTACACACTTTTATGTAAAAATTATGTAAATTTAGTTTTATAATCTTACGAATTTGTAGACACAAATTCGTAGCGTGGCGTTCAAATAAATTCCCTAATTACGAGATGTAATTTAGGTGACTCTAGATTAATTAATGGTTATAGAATTAAAAAGTTATTAATTACAAATTTAATTATCGTCAAATATGTATCCTTTTGAGAATTCACATCAATATCTATTTACTTTATGACTGACACAAAAGGGGGAAACACCGCAAATAACTTCCTAAAAATTTATATTTATATGTATTGTATGGCGAACGTCTACCTCGCCCCAGTCAGCATTGTTATAAAATGTAACATCAGTAGTATTAGTAGTAATTAATTAATTAATATACTATTTCCATGGCTTATCTTAGTCGTCCTTGTGCCACGTTGTTTTTCCAAGAACATGGCGCATTATTGGTTCCTCGTATAGCCTCATAATTTTTTTGTTTACGTTCTTAAATCCATTTAGTTCGCCGGTTCTGGTTCACGCGTCCCCTGTCCATTTTCGGCGAACGTCAACATAAACATTTCTCAACTCTGCGCAACGAAACCGTACACAACAAAATGTTAGTGATTCCCCGATAGAGAATTTCGAGCAAACATTGCAATTAATATTCTCAAGTCTTGAATATTATATTAAAGCATCCACGACTGCTTGCCAACGAAGAAACTAAATCCTGGTGCATCGTTTAATAAGTATACTGAATGACGCCGTGTAAAAGTTTTCATGTATTTGTTAGTCTTTTCAACGATTATTATAATTTATAAGCCATTTTTCACTTTTTTTCCCATTCATGCTAACTGTGGATTAGGTTTCAATTTGAGGTATTTCCAGAGCGCCGTGTCATGGGGTTCAAACGAAAATAAATCCACCGTCAGAATGGGACGTTACTTTATCAACTTCTCTGGTGTTGGATTGGAGACGGTGACCGCTTTTTATTCAGGGTATAAAAGTATTCTCAAGTCCATATGTTGAGATTGTCGTACGATATCGTTGGAGCAAGTGTCCCCGGTCGCAGGTCTGTCCAGGTTGTTGAGTACAGAGACGTTGTTACTAAAGTACCCAAAAAAGTATCTAAATATTTTCGTATGCTATGAAACCTTCTTCTGATTTCCTGGCCGACAACGCATCAGTGATACCATTGGTTTTACTGATGTCCAAGGGCGACGGTGACCACTTACCATCAGGTGGCTCGTCTGCTCGTTTATCCGCTATTAACATAATAAAAAAAAAGATACAAACGTGTGTTGCTGTGGCCATATGGCCATTTATGTCGCTTGTCCATTCGGAACATCCGCATAATGGAAAAAAAGTGTGATGTTTTAAATAAAACTGCCTGCAACATTCATGTACTGGTATTATAAGCATTGCTTGCTCTTGAATTTGCAACGTGACATATTTCAGTACTATTCATTTCCTGTCCATTGAGTTGAGATACTGCCGTACGTTTCAATGACTTTATTTAGGAAATGCGATATAAATAAACATTGACAAAATTGTTTGTGTTTGTAAAAATAGGTCCAGTTGCGCCACGCCATAGGATTCTAGTTTTTTGTCGTTCTTGTGACCATACGTTCCGGGGCGTGACTTTGAATATGTTTACGTAATAATTTCCCTCCGTAGTCCGACTACGTGCCTAGAACCAGGTTTAGTTTATAGGTTTTATATTAACCGCACCTGTATATGTGTTCGTACATGAATCTTATGGAATTTTGGAAATAAATTCACATCCATTTGTACAAATTATTGACACACTTATTAATAATCGATGCTGGTACAATAATTTTACAGCTACGATTTTGCTTTCTCACTAAGTTTGTCTGTTTGTTGCATCGTAGCTTCTAAGCGAATGAACCAATTTTGATTTAATTTTCCTCTCGTTTGAAAGATGAACTGATTGAGAATGATCTTTATTATGGTTAAAAAAATTGTTGAAACCTTTAAATATTATTAGATTACTTGTTGTTAATGAAGGGATTTAAAGCATTTCTAAATGTTTTTGTGTCGGATGTTTAAATAAATAGATTATTAATTGTTAAATTAAATGTTTGCTCATTAAATTTAAAATTTAAATTTGTTAATTCCTTTTTTCACCTAAATTTTTTATTATTTTTAATAATGTATGGAGATTCCGGGACTGAGACAAAGTACAAATATGATATTTAATATATGATATTTAATATAATATGATATTTAAATACTATTGGTAATGCCCATAGGAGTTATGTTTTATTTCGTCATAGTCGATTTTTAAAAATTGATATTTTCACAGCTAAGTAACTCAGCAATCCCAAAATTAAGTATGACTGAAATTATGGTATTTTGTTTCATGGAACCTTTTCGTATGTTACCTACATACGATTTTCATTGAACGTAATCTATGCGTAACACTGCATTTCCATTGAACAAAATTTCACTTTGTTTTCAGCAAAAAATATTAAAATAGCTGTTGGGTACCTGTAAGTAAGACAAAAATATTTACACAGGGAGGTATAACATAATGTTTCATTAATAAATACAGGGTACCCATGAAGCTGATCAGACTTGCCATAATATTCGTGTTTATTACGGAATATAGTTATAGTACCAGGATTTAATTTTTGTAACATCAGTTTTTCTATGTTAATACCCGACAAACGATAAAACTTATATGGTAATGGGTAAGCAGAGTAGGTATTTTCGTAGCATCGAGACTACACCGATGCGTTGACTTGGGGCAAAGAGAAAGCGAGAATCTTCTTTATACTGGCTCTTCTATATTGAAACCAAAGTACATTAAAATATTACACGACTAATTCTAGAACCATAATAGTAACTAGCTACGTGGCTAAATAAATATCTTTATTATCACGCACGGTTAACTTTATGCTCCAACTGCAATCAATCTGTGTTACTGTATATTGTGAATGAAGTGTTCGCTCGAGCCGACGCCGCGCAGACGCCAGCTCGATTCTTCTGTATACGTGATCCGAGCGTCACCTTCATCGGGTCAGCCGGTAACGTGCATTAATTCCCAATGCCGTCACCCGGCTCGTGGAAACTATTTATTTTTTCATTTTAATTGTATTACACACGCAACACAACACGGCCATTGTTTTCGTTTCTTCATGTAACCTGCGTACAGCGAAAGCGATTGTTTTCACGCCGACGTTTAGAAAATAGCCGTACCGTCAATACCATCTGTGATAATAATTACTTTCGTACATGATTACGAGTATTACGTTTCTAAATAAATTAGGCCGTACGGGATCATTCTGCTGGTCGACGTTTTTGTCAAATTGGATCGGCATCGCGGCA
>PDGT01000118.1:289057-302345 GCA_003671415.1 Megathymus violae | reverse complement strand
CACTCTTTTAGTTCAGTTAATAGTTCATAAGCAGCACCGCTCCACAGTGCCGGTCGGTCTCTCGGGCGCAGCGCGTAGTTAAAAATAATCCAAAACTATACTGAACGCGCAGTGCTCGACCGGCCGTCACCTGCATACGCCACGGTGTAGCGTTTCCGCGATTAATACGCCACGAAGTACCGCGACGGGACTACATCAAACCGGAGTTCTGTTTCAATAAACGCACGCGATCGTCGTTTGTTTATAAGCAAAAATAACACGCGACGAGGGCCCGGTTGAAAACAGTACGAATTAAAGTTGCAGAATAAATTAATACTAATTTAAGTACGAATTACTCTTAATCGCGTGGGTTATTCTAATTAGAGTGCTGGCAGATGTGCATGTTCGTGTGCGTGTGTTATTGTACTGCTTGTTACGTTCGTACCACGTGCGGCAAGACAGCACGCCCGGTATAGATTAATGTGTATCAACTCCACAGTTAAATAAATGCAAACGATGAAATGGATAGAGATGGTACGGCTCGGACCCACGTCACACGAAAGGACTACAACTTTTGACGGCGATAAGGTAAGCTTGCGGTACAGTTATACCTGACGGAACACGTATGCAATAAGTCGGACGTCGATTGATTAATCAATCAGCCTTTAGAGATAAACAAGTAAACATTAGTCGATTCATCGATAGCTTATCGATACACATCAATATTAACATATTGTTCAGCTCCAATGATCTCGGCTTCATCATTATTGTTATGTTGAAACAGAATCTTTTCTTATACAAGTTTTAATATTTCCTACTCATTAATTATAATTCAAACGTTCTTACCTAAAACGACAGGTTGTTTTAATTTGATTGATTTACCAAGTCAAAACGACTTTGGATACAGTCGGTATTGGATGGGTGGGAACATTTCTAGAGCGTTTAAATATTTCAGAAAGCACGTTAAGACATAGCGTGTGGACCGATTTTTATCGTTAGATATCGTTAGTAGTCGGTAAATTGTATCACAAGATTTCAAGCAGCATAAAACCTTCCCACATTTGGGTTGACCACTCCAGCCATATGCCCTGTTACGTATTGATGTATGTACAGTAAGAGAGACCAGTCTCGTACGATAGACCGTTTATGGATTGAAGCCAACTAAAATTATAATTTATATATACCTAGAAACTTCTATAATAATTGTAGTTTTGTTCCATATAAAGCTTGAAGGTTGACATTCTCTTTAAATAATTTATACAGGCTGGTGCTTGAAAATACTTTATTAAAATTGCATTAGTTGTCAACTGAGTATGGCAAAGCGTGGGCTTAAAATACGTTTGATAACCAATTTCCGCTGATACGATGATCTACGAGACGTAATAGAAGTAGTCTTAAATATAATTTAGGTAATTCGTGACTAATGTAATGTTTGAGCTGTGTTGTGAATAGAATTTGACCAATGACCTTTTTGACTCTTACACGGCCAATTTCTTTGTTATCTAATTATAAATCGATTATCTAATTAAAAATCCTTTTATAGATGATGCTGTCATCCAAACACGGAAAAAGGGATTTTGTTTAAAAGAAAACGCCTTTATTCTAAAGGAAAATAAACTTAATTCAATTCAATAGATATAGCCTAATCTTATAAGGAAAACCATTTTTGATTCTATCCCAGTGCTGTGAAATGTAAATGGAAAATAATTATTATCACAACTACTATTGTCGGCTATTTGCCGGCTTGGGTTTCAACTCGGTTTGAAAGAGACAAAATTAAGGCCGTGATCCAGGAGGCTGGCCATGTGCGAAGTGTCTTCTCATGCCTTTGAAAACGTTGTGAACGAAATTTTTTGAAAAAATGTGAACTTTAAACCCAGATTCCGAAAGAGACACTGATTTTTATACGTTCTAAAGGTGATATTACTTTTCCTACGCTTGGTAAATTTTATTTCTTATAATATATTCTCCTCGAGCATAACTGGAGACTTACATTGTGAAAAATGTATGCACATAATCGATAAGTTGTGACGTAAATAAAATGTATTCAACATATCAGTTCAATTATTTTACATCGTTTCAAAATACTCTCCTTCAGACTGTATACAGAATTCCATTAGTTTAAACCAATTTTGAAAACATATTTGCCAGTCTTGATCTGACAAATCCGACAGAAACTTTCCATTTATTTTCGATTAAACTAACAAACCTTAAACCGGCCTCGCACGTGGACAATTTGCTCATGAAGAAAATGGGAAGTGCGCTCAGCAACGTCACATTTTTATATAGATTTTTATACGGAAATACCAGACAATTTTCCAACATTTTAGGTAAAATTTCCAAAAATTTTATTTCATAGAAACTCATAAGCCTTGTCCTGACAATTACAAACATTAAAAAGAAAACAGCCTAATTGGTCGAGCCATTCTTAAGTTTCATCTTTCATACACGCGCCAATTGATTTTTATTTATATAGGTTTCCTTTTTAAAAACAATACAGGTTCGTTCCATTGGTAGATAATTTTGGACCATCTCTTAACATACTAAGTGACTTACGTTGACATACATATATTTGACAATAGATGTATTTCATTTAAATAATTGACATCGAAGAAATGCTCCATCAATCAATGTGATATATGTACCTACTCGTAGATTAACAAAAACCACACTTTACCGCAGCTGAACTGGGTTTTCTTAAAATAAAGGTGATGAAGGTAAATTAAGATAACTTCTCAACGTCGCCTACGAATATATGCAACCCTAAAACAGAAACCAACGTATCGCCGGCCCTATGGAGATGTTATTGCGTGTTTTTTTATGAATCCTACCTAGGTCATTCCGCTCTAGATAAGCCCCGCAAGAAGCTCATTCTACAATTTTCGCGTACGCAACAGAAACGATCTTGAAAATTGGACTTTGCATGGTCGCCACGAATCCAATCGTTTACTTTTTAGTTGATAATTGGAACTGAAAAAAGTAATAATCCTTACACACTTAATATTATTACTTTTTTATCTTTTTTTCATCCTACCTCGTGTTCGCTTGTTCCTCTATTTTAATAGCGATTTGGAAACCACAAGATTATTTCTTGCCCTCTATTATGTAATAATGTGAACTCTCAACACACGAGTACAGTTTTGCAATGAGGTTATGAACATGAACTTTTAACATTTCTCATTAAACACAGCTAGTAGGTACAGGGCATACAAAAAACCGCGTAATTGAACAAAGCTTATACCTACCGTTTTCAATGAGAAAAAGCCGCTGAAAACTCAATATACGCACGTTGCGCTCGCACATTAATGACTTAGTGACTCCGTCTTCGTATAATCTTAACGTTCTGTATTTTATCGTCTTTTTTATTGGTATGAGAACACGAACAATGTATAATTAGTAAATGTGACGTATGTCTATGGCAATTTTAAGTTGCAACATAAGTCACTGTGCGCTAAAAATTCGATCAAAATCAGTATTATATATATATATATCTGTATAGTATTTGCGCCTTTTATGGACAAAGCGATTTTCAAACAAGTTTAAAATGCTTAAAAATATTTCGATAAAATCCAGAAAATTCAATTCCAAAGAATTTCAAAAATAAAGTTGGGGTTTTAAACGTGGTATTACTCTAAAATACGCTTAAATTAATGAGTTGGCTTTATAAAGCTGTTATAAGTCTAGTTTTACAATACAGTCCCGATCGTTTCTACAAAATCATCATCGTTCTTGATTTCCTATTAAGGGTTTATTTTACGGTAGATTTGTATGAAAACATTATTTTAACATGCAAGTATATATCTATGTATGCATATAAATGTATGTACATTTCATTGGCAATGTATTTCACTAAACAAGTGGTCAAGCAAAAATCTCCGCCATAGCGTGGTCTTATCACTACATTTGTTTATTTTCTATATAAATTTATTCCTTTTTGTCTTAAACTTTATCGTTATTTAGATGTCGCAATAAATAATATTGTATTGTAATGTTTATTCTATAAATATGAACCTTATCGGTCAGGTTATTCAGAAGAGTTAACGATCAGTAACTTCCGCACGTTGACGATTACGTGCCAAGATTATGGGTAAACAGAAATTCCCACTCAATATCAAGTACTTTGTAAACTTCATAAATTGCTATTGGGTAAAGCTCACCAGCTATCCAGAGCTGAGCGCGGATTTCTACGTAATCAAAAAAGTCTGGACCACATACAAGCGGCCGCTGGTCCGGTGCCGAAACTTGTTTAAAATTTTTATTCAGTATAATCGCTTAAATTAACGACTGTTACAAAACCGTAACACCCAACCGACCGGCTGACCTGACTGACTAACGTCTTGACGTTCCGTACGAAGCACTGGTTGTCGCTCATTTCCCAACTGCCAACGTTACGATAGGCACAAGTGTCTAAGGACGTTTCACAGTTTGAATAATTGATTTCCATGTTACTCATATAAACTTATATAAATATTAGTTATCGTATCGTTGGTGTTTGCGATGTGCATGAAAGTATTTGTTTCTTAAGTATTTCTTGGTATACACTGATCAGTACCGATGGCCGAACTAAAATACACATTTCATTGCGCACGTTTAATTACGTATAACAATGAACTAAGAAAGGGATGCGTAACAACGACGAGAGACGATGTTACAATACACTTTCTCATATAATAAAAAAATCCGTAGGTTTCGGGAACGTAAAACATAAATTTGTTAAAATGCATACTGTAATGTAATCTTAATTATTTTCCTCTACTTTCAACAAGGTGTCGCAACTATATACTAATTCTGTGCTGAGACATTGACAATAATCTCTCAGTTGTCACTTCGGCCAGGTTGTCATACTTAATTTTGTTCGGCCGTGATTCTGGCTACCGGGTACCTAACGTCTGATAGATTAATTTGAAAATTATAATCATGTCAAATATAGTTAACAATGGTCTTTTCATGTATGTTGCAAATTTTTAGCAAAACGAACATTTGGGAAACGCAGTTCTACAATAAATATATAATTATGACGTAATTAAGGATTTAATTTGATATCTGCGTAACAAAAAATGTGTTTATAATATTGCTTGTTGACGTGGAACATGTGCCAGTTGAATATAAAAAGAAAACTGAATTGTACATAGAAATTAAATAATTTTACTTAGGAAATAGCTGTTGCAATAAAACCGACAGATTTTAAATTATCGTTAGATGTATAAGATGAAAAACTTATCATATGTTTTATCATATAAAAGCCTTACATACTCCTCATAATATTAAAGAAAATATCTATCAAATTCGGTTGTGACGTATTAGTCATAAATTGTAGTTAATCTTTGCCCCAAATCCTTTAAAGATTGTTTAACGACCAACGTAGTGAGAATACTACCTGAATGCTTTAAAGATAAAGCTGACCACCAAATTCCAGTTTGTTTTAGCATCGGAGAGTCGCGGCCGTGAATCAGTCGACGACCGGATATCGCACGCGAACGCTCTCAAGGAAATTACTACTTTCCAAATATAAACCATTTATATTATTTTTTGTCAATTAACCACTTACCGTGGCCCTTTTTAAAATGCGGTTGTAGCATTGCATCTCGGATAATAATCTGTTTAAAAAAACATTTTCAAATATTTCGATATAATCGAAGTTTCTTGCTACCATGTTTCGTTTTGTGCGCAAATTGGCAAGGAGGATTATGGAAAAAGTGCGGCGAGCGGAGGTGATTGTGATCAACATGGCTATGAGGAGGAGGGGCACCGTACACTCTATATGTAGACGGGCCACAATACATTCTATACGGGAGGTGAGAATTATCTAAATATATAAGCTTTCACAAACTTGCTCGACGCCAAGTTTGCCTTGATTGAAATTCTCATTCCATTTTTAAATTGGTTATGTAACTTAAAAAAACAAAAGTATAAAAATATAATAAATATGGCTATAAATAACAAAAATATCTATTTCATAGGACCATTAACATTAAGCGGTTATATAATTTATTAAATTGTGATATTGTTTTGGATGTTTTTAAATAATAATAATTTTTAAAATACTTGTTTGTTTAAGTTTTATGTGTAAGTTAGTTGCTGTTGTTTAGTTGTTTTTAACTGTAATGGGTACTCACGATTTTTGTGTGTTTTATTTATTTCGACCCCATGGATCATTTTCACGGCGAGAGACTAGACTGTGTAGCGGTCGTGAGTACTGCTTACAATGAAAATGTATAATATATTATCCACGATGATATACCTAAGTTTAAAATCACATATATAGTTGTAGTCATTTTTTAAGGAACCGTTAACGAGAAATTTAAATATGAAGTTACAATTTCATAAAAAAAAATAATTGAAACCAATTATGATTGAAAAAGCACACTGTGCTCATTTCTAACTATAGCATACAAAAAAAATACATTAATCAACAATTAATTTCATTCATTATATTTTTATGCCAATTACCATTAAAAATGCGTATTGTGTTCGATTCTAATTATTCCATTCGTAACGTGATAATGAAATTGGGCAACTGTTTATTTTGTGAACATTAATTAGGATTAAAATAGACAATGTTCTTACTGTATTCACATCTCTTAATTAAATTTAGCGGGAATATGAAGATTGTTATTAGCACAATATTACTAATATTTCGACTTAATACTTGTTAAATAAGTACTTTATAAGTTATGCTCTTCATGAATCTCGGTCTATTTCGATTCACTGTTGGTCATAGACAATAAGTGCTGGTCGGCAATGTGGGTGTAGTGCGGAAGAGATCAATATGGGTCAGTTCGTTTATAATTTGTCATTACTTTCTTGGTGACTAATCTTAAGTAGAAATAGATTTTAAGAGTTGGTTTATTCGCAGAATATGAGTTGCATTCGATGGTTGCGCTGATAAACTGTGCAACACATCGCCGTCGTCGATGCATCCATATCCTGTATATACTCTATTTTTTATTAAATTATTTTAATGTAACATTGACTGTATGTATATGTTTAATCTTGTTATATCTAATATCGAACGTTTTTTTGATAGTAATAGTAGTATGGCCATTATCCATATCGATTTTTTAATCGATTTCACCGCCATATTCATGGCAAAACATCACCTGTTTGTATAGATGAAGCATCACTAGAATGTGAACTGTAGTTGCCCGGGAATGTATCACTGATACTTAGTGCATCTTGTTCGCTTAACCCACTCACATTGTTTAGCAACCGTTTCATTTTGCGCTCGTCACGATTCATCCTGTTGGCCACTTGACTGGACTTTGCGCACAAGACGACTCACCCCTTGTCCATTACATTGGACTGTACGCACAACACCACTCCGGTTGTCCACTTTATTGAACGTTGCGCAAATAACAGCACGCGCTGTCTATTTGTCTAATGTCATGGCAAAAGGAGAAAATATTAACTTATTAAGTACTAACATTTTTTTATTATATAACATTAAATATTTTTAAACCAGTAAGCAATTTAAGTTTCTCAAAATTTGGTTGGTTCCTATACGATAAAAACTAAATACAATACAATTAAATCTAATAATAGATTGCAGGAAAAAATGTGTAGTCTGTACTTAATGGGGACAAAAAAAATTTGCACTTCTAAGACGTGTAGATCCTTCTCATTTATGCAGTTACAATTTTTATAGATATAATTATCTACTATTATAGGAAGAGGCGGGCACAAAATTCAAAGTAAAATATTGTAAAGCAATAGATATATTATATTGTAAAAGTATGGATGGATGGATTTAGGAAAGCAATCCTTTGGACTAAGTATGATATAATATAATACTACTGCCCTTTGTATACGTAAATAATACATTGAATATTTATATGTTTAAATATTTTGTGGATTAAACTGTATTGTTTATTTAATAATTATTACTGACTTACATACGCTATCGTCCCACTATCACGCTACTGAGAATTATACAACAGCTGGAAACACACTGTCATGTCTCACTCTATCAGCCATCTTCATATGCATTGAATGTTTTTCAATCTGCCATTTTTATGTATTATTGATGAATGTTATAATTATCAGCACCTTTAATAGATTTTAAGCATGTTGAATTTTTCCTTCCATTGTCTTGAACTTTGTCCGTGCGGCCAGTTTAAATGTAGATGTTGTTTTGTTGTAAAATATTTATAATTAGAACAGTTATAAATATTTTACTGTAAGCTATTTTTTGATGTGTAAACAAAAATTTAGAGAAATTTAAAAATTTAGAGACAGTAATATATAGTAAGAGAAAAAATAAAATACTCGTCATTGGAAGTAAATTGTTTACCACTATTGGAATATTGAAATAGCTTTTTCTCTACACCGACTCGTCAAACAGGTTTGCATAAAACCTTGATTGGAAAATGTAGCCGTACTATGCATACTATATTTAAAATAAGAAATATAAATCTTAACGTATTTGAATAATTGTATTTTTTACACCTCTGTTTAATATTCAAAATCTCTGTGTAATAAAGTTCTACATGGTGCATAAGAACTCAATAAAAATATAAAAAATGCATCGTTATAATTAAACTGGCTGCATGGCATTTTTATTTGAGAAACTTCTGTGAACTTTGTATGCAAAAACCTTAAAAACAAAGTGCAAAACACCAATTTTTTAACATCTTGAGTTACGTAATTCAAACAAAGAACATATCAGATACTCCTATCTGCGCATAAAGGTATCTGTGGACCCGTAGTCTACGTATCTGTGGGTCAAGCAGTGTCAAGGAAGGAACTTAAGGTGGAAACTTAAGATTATTTATGTGCCTATATATTTAATTACTTTAAATAATTAATTATTAAAGTAAACCTGGGTCACAATCGTCATCTAAACTTTACAGAAATCTTCAAAAACAGTAATCGTGTCCACCTACACTATAAGTAGATAGATGTTAACAGTATGTATTCGTTCAGGTGCTGTCGATGAGCGATGAGCTGCGGCGCGCGCTCTACTCGTCGGGCGCCTCCGTTGACATGGAGTTCTCGCCGCCAGACTTGATCGGCACCTCAGAGATACTCACTATGGAGCACAGGTAAATTAGTCTATTCAAAATGTGCATTTTAACATTGATTATATATGAACGTCGTTAGGTATATTGCGGCTCACTCGCGTGTTTGTTCGGTCACCTGACTATCATTATAATAAGATACAGCTAGTTTTTGGTTTTTTACCAGTATCGTTGACATGCTACCGAAATAAATAACTCGAATGGGACGTTTTAACGTGGATCTTGTAGATTTGGAATGCCGGTTGTGGCTTCATTGAACGGGGACAGCACCGTCCCTCCCTGACCGGTTGTTACTACGACACGTTTGTGTTTCTTAAAGATGCGAGTGGTTGCCAGCGACATTTATATACGAAACGTTCCATGTCGACGCTCAAGTGTAGCGATGCCTTTATATACTTTCGTATCCGATTTCTCCACAAGTAGGGCTGACACAATCTTTGGAATCTTTGTCACGGATGTGAGTGTTCCCAATCGGTTTCGATCGGCATCCAGGTTCGCGCTACCAACATAAAGATAGTATCAAAATAATTGTTCGTTTGTATTTCAGAGAGAAGCTGTGCGGGGTGTTGCCGGCGCGCGCTCAGGGCTACATGTGGTCGCTCGCGTTCAGCACCAGCCAGCACGGGTTCTCGCTGGCCTCCATGTACCGCAAGATGCAGCGCGTGGACAGCCCCGTGCTGCTCGTTATACAGGACACCGACAATAACGTGAGTACTACCCTACCAGCATACGTTACGCTGTCAATGCTCAATGCTCAGATGCATTGTGATCTGATAAATTTGGACAAAATTTCCAGAAAGGGGTAGGTAGGTACTCCATTGTTTTAACTTGATGTTTATATACGTACTGTTGGCACAATATAAAGATGCAATTATTACATAGATACTTACTCGCTCAAGCCAGCTAGACGAATGTCAAATGTGATGTCATCGACAAATTATGCAGGTACCGATAGCATAGCAGAACATTAAAAAGTAAATGTCGTTACTGAAAAAAACTATCTAAACGTTTACTACTACGCTTATATATTATATATATACGCTTACATGAGGATATTTCCTCAATAAACTTTATTATTAATTGTCTTCCTTTTAATTCTTCTACTCACTCTTTTTCCCACTATTGATGACCTAAGGTCAAATAACAAAAAAGAACTGAAGCTTTTCTTCGTTAAAAAAAATTAGAATTCGTAAATTCGTTAATCGCTCTTCTCTAGATATAGTTTTATAAATAATTAGGACTAATTTTTCTCAATAAAAACTTAATAAGAAAACTAAAAATAAATAACAAAAACCAAGCTTAATTAATAACAATAAAATAATAATAACAATACAGAAAAATTAACAGCGTAAGCGTGACGAGAACAAAGTCAACGATGCTGCGAACGGTACTACGGCGAACGCGGCGCCTGGAGCGGTAAGGGGGCGGCGAGGTCACATTCCACCCGTTCGTTTAGTTGGCTTGGTCTGCCTGTACGTTCTGTTTATTTTAAACTAAAATCTCTTCTAGCAGAGACCACGAGTCGGACAAGGCGTTATGAAAGACATTAGTTTGCGTGTACTAAAATCTGTATCTATACATATAAATACAATACGTGTCAATCTGTTATTTCAAAGTATTTGCGTTTTGTCATGGACGTAGTGTTATTTATACGATATCAATACTTAAATAACCTTTTTTTTTTAATTTTATCTGCCGTTCTGTCTGTTCGGGTTAAGCTTTGAAACGACTTCACAATATAAATGGAACATTGAAATTTAAAATCATTTAATCATGTAGGTATTCTGTAAATACACTTCTGCACGTCATGTTTTGCTTCTACTACCGTTTGGAAAGGTGCTTTAGGAGAAGAAACAGCGAAAGAAACTCCTCAGCACATCTTTTAAACAACACATGTTAATTACAAATGTTTAACCCTGTGCGGAACTAGTTTTAACACTATCATTTCCAGTCGTCCTTGTCATTAATGTATTCATCTATACTATAATATTCTTTGCCTATAAGTTTATTTTAATGCGTCGCTTAAAGGTTCCAATGGGCAACTCACGTATCAACTTAGCAACCTTATTGTAAAAACGAACTCCAAGCCCCATAAAAGAACGCTCAACGTTTTGAAGACGTAACCAAGTTATGCCTATTTCTTGGTTCGTGATTGTATCATTTTTCTGCTTGTACACATTTTTTTAATAAATACTACTTACTGCTTTCACTGGAAGATAAGAGTATCGATCACGAGTATTCGTCACCACGCAAAGTCTGAAATACATAATGTGGAACTGTTAAGGTATTGAAATGTCACGATAGCAAAAAATATACGATAAACGGTATATAAAAACTGAAGGTCTGGAGTATCTGAAGTGTAACCCTAGAGGATAAGTAAAACTGTTCTACATATCGAAGTACCGCCATAGCAAAAACTTTTCGATTCGATGAGCATTTTCTGCAGAAATGTAAATTCGGAACAACGGAAATTCGGACTATACAACGAAAACAGAGTGATTCTATTTCGACAACTTGACGCTATCTCTTGTAGTGCAAAGTATAAAATCACTGCAAAAGAATACAATTAATTATACCAAATAAACTGAGCCATTATAAAATTGACCATTCGCCCAGGTGTTCGGCGCTCTGACGTCATGCGCGCTGCACCCCTCGGAGCACTTCTACGGCACGGGCGAGTCGCTGCTGTTCTCGTTCCAGCGCGTGCAGGACACGCGACGGCGTTCGCTGCCGCCCGGAGACGACATACATGTAAAAGACGATTCGCACACCGCCGACGATAAAAAGGAGGACGATAAAGAAGGTCAGTGTTATCCTCGACTTTATCTTATTTCAACGGTTAATAGAAGATGATAAAATGAATTTATTCATATGGGTATCGGTGATACGGTAATAATATTTTATCATGCATATCTTTTTTTTGCTTCTACGTTAATAACCTCCCGATATTAGCGTTCTTTGTACATCTCGAAATGTAAGATAAAATTTAGACAAATAAAAGTTGCTTGTTGCACTCACAAACCTTTTGTAGCATCGAGATCTTTCCATCTTTTGTGTGGAATAACCGCAAAATGCGTAATACATGCACAGGATTTTTAGACAACATAACTGCAGTGGTAGCTAGCTAATTTCCATTCCTTCTTTTTCCAAATAACAATCACCTAATGAAACGAACTCAAATAAACACAAATTAATTTGAATATAATGAAACTAATGACGTCATTGAGTGGTCCGTACTGGCGTCAAAATTGCGTTACATTACATATAATTGTTTTGTTTTTATGTCTCTTAATTGTTCATAGTAGGTATACTGCAACTTTAAAACTAGCCAGTGCCAATATTTTAATAATTCATTAAATAAAATTACGCTAGAATGGGTACCTTAAGACTCATAATTTGTTGACGGTCTTTGGTCAAAGAGTATTAAATTAAAATATGCCATAAAATTAACATAATTTTATTTCACTATTTCTGCTCCCCTTGATATTTTCGTATTTATATAACTTTTGTTTTTTTTTGTGACGTGTTTTTGTGTTTTCTTGACAAATTAAATATCAGAGTTAAAACCTTCAAATACCATGTAGATAATATTAAAAAAACTTTCAGCAGTATTTTAAGTATATATTCTTTTGAAGCAAATACTTATAACAGTTGTTGTAACAGATTTATCTAGTATATTTGATGTAATATTGCCGAATGATTTCAGGTCAAGGTGTGACTTTCAAGACTAAGTTCAAGTACTGGGGCTGGACCGGCGACAACATGTACTTCATTCGTGGCAGCAACGACAACCTCTCCATTGGCGCCGGCGAGTCAGTATACAATAATAATATTTATATATTTTTACGCCTTTTTATCAGGTCTTGCACGGCAACACATCTGTATTGAACGTTTCGGTTAATTGTATGGTCATTGTTCGTTTTAATTGGTTATTCATCATAGTTTTTACACTTTGTTGCACTATTAGCCGCGGTCCACTCTGCTAGCTAATTACATATTGTATGCAGCTCACGAATCTTTGTGTCCAACTTAAACGGCACACAAAATTAACATAACAATTTGCAAGAATATGCCATCATATATTCAGACTCTTAAATTAGTTAATTGAACTGTAAACTACATAAAACAACTGTTCACTATGGATTTCCCCTATATAAAAGTATCTTTATTTTATGGGTACGTGCGTGCGTCGTGAGTGGTACTCTCTGGTGACGTTAACTGAGTAGAGATATTTTAAAATTGCAGCGGCAAATTCGGCATCTGGCTGGACGGCGACTTGTACCTGGGGCGCA
>PDGT01000118.1:188928-289002 GCA_003671415.1 Megathymus violae | reverse complement strand
TTTGCTACGAAGATTTGACACTTTTACAAAGTCACTCTCTTCGACTTTAGTCAGATGAGTCTGAAAACGATTTTGTATTCGCATTGACTCGAAAGCTCCCGCGTTCAGGCGCGCTCTTCTAGTCAAACGTACTGAAACTCGACCAATGTTTTCATTCTCCCGGAGGCGTGTTCGGATGGTGCGCCGGCGCTCCCGGAGCGAGTGCATTAATCCTAGTCAATTGTCGTTCGTATGTATGTCGGAGCCCGTCGGCGGAGACGGGCCGCTCCGATGATGATTACGTGTCAATTCATACAATTATTATCTACTGTGCGTTGTTAAGATAAAAAAAAATATATGAAAACATATTTGTAATAATAAATAATTGTATAATGTTATGTAGAGGTTTATATGTAACGAATTGTGTTTAGATGCAATCGGTCGGTGTTGCCCGATAGCTGTTCTCGGCTCGACGCCGTAGCGGGCAACACTCACATTAAAATATAATAATTAGTTATTGTATGTAATGGAATGTATGTTTTTTTCGTTTCTATTTGTATTTGAGTCATAATCTTAAGTTATTACACATTATTTATGTTACACTGTCACTGTGATTTGATTAATATTTTTGCATTTTATTAAAATAATATGGAAGCGCGAACTATTTAATATTAATTATGATAACGTGTAAAGTTGTTCAGTTTTAATCGTTCGTTACTTTACTTTCATTGTTGTTTTAGTAAGCGGATGCATTCATTATTTGTATTCGACAGAATTAACTGTTTAATATGTATATTAATGTGTAAAAGTTATTTTTATGTAAAGCTTTCGTACAGATTCGAGTAGCAGATACATTAAATATTATTATAGATGAAATTAATTAGTTACCTTAGAGGGCTTGAATGTAATCGTCGTGCTTAGTTATTGTGTCACTTAGCATGATATTACTCTCCATTGGATTATTGATACAGTTAGATATCTATTTATTTGTCAGATACTATTATACTATGATACTACGCCGGTGTCTTATGCTTTGTCAATTGTTGATGCGTAGACTTTTTAGGTTCTCGGATTTAGCGATAAGACATTTCGGTAGGATTTAAGTTACGTGTCGCAGTGGCATGATTCCTATAATATTAAAATGATTTTTGCCATTCGCTAGGAATGCGATACATGTCGTCTATGGTACGCTCAGATTGAAACGATGGCCAGTCCGGTTTTATAGTTTTACAGTGGAGCAAGCTGAAGGTAGATTTGTTGAACCAATTTAATTGTCGACTTTGAAAGTGATATCCATAATTAATTAGCTTTTAGTGAGATAAAAGTGAACTCGATGTGCTTTAGTCCGTCACTGTTTTAAGTATATTTATTATAACTGGCGCTAATAGCACCCAGTTGCTACTGTAACTTCACAGTGCTCCTATTTATTGTTCGTGTTAATGTTTTAACAACGTAATCATTGCTACGTGATATTATTGATGAGATATATTTTTGTGAGACGTCGCAAAGCATTCAGCATTACTATCGATGATAGATCGAGCAGTAGATAGATGATTTCATTTAAAAAAAATACACGTAAGATTGCATGACGTAGGAGCAAATTATATAAGCTAGTGTTGAAAACATGGCGATCGCGCCTTTTCCATGCAAATTGTTATAATTTACCATCAATTACATTTGTAACGAACTTAGATTTTAAAATAAAATTATATCGGCATAATTATTGTTATAAATTTATAATCCTTAAAATTGTTGAGTAGCCAAGAGAAATTTATTAGTTATTTATTCTGTTATATTTTCCATCTCTCAATTGCTGTAGTTGTATTATTTACTGGTGATCCATAATATAATTTTTAATTTGTTAAATGTAAATCAAAGCCATAATAACTGAGAATATATTCTTTTGAGAAAAGTTGTGGGGTTTTTATTGATAATTCAATTTAAATGAAAGTAAAAAATAATAGTAGTTTATTGAAAACAACCACAGTCTAACAGTTTGATATCAGTGAAAACCGTCCCTTGCTAATAGGTTCACAGGGAAGTGTGAACAGATTTTCTTATGAAAAATTTAATGACACTGATGCATAATTTTATAGTCTATGTGAATTTTGTATTTTCAGTCTTATAAAGCCGCTGCTATTTCAATCACCTTGGACTTCTTTAATTTAGTGTTTTGAAACCTGTATTACTACTATGACAAGAACCTAAGGTAAGGCACGTCTTTGTTTATTCAAAACCAACTCATTCATGTATCCATTCCACTTTGTCAAACTCTTCCACTGTGGCAGCTTACAATTAACTTAAACTTAGCATATTGTATTCAAAAACTTGTGTAACTAGTCAATCTCAATATCTCCGTTTTTGTCCGTCATCAAATCCTTGATAATCATTATAACCTCTTGATTCGTAATTATCTCTTCTATTATTATATCTATATTCGTAATTGGATCGTCTATCCTGAAACCCTCTATCTCTATTCCCCTGTCGGTCATATGGGTGATGACGTCTATTAAATCGAGGATCATTCCGCCTCCCTGAATGGTTTGGTGTCCACCAATTTTCTATGATTGGCGGTTTCGAAGGCTCCGAGTTGTATACTTTCATAAAATCTTCATCATTTTCAGTAAAACGGTCTTTGAATTCTTCTTCACATTGCGCCAAAAATTCTTGATCCTCTTTAGATAGAACTTTGTCCGTCATATTTATGGTCTAATTGAGGATATTTTATGAGGGAATCTGCAACTGAAATAGGTTTACTTAATTTAGATAGGTATATATTTTTACAGCAATTTCACAAAGCTTAATTCAGCAAAAAAATAAAGCTTTGGTAAATATAGCATGTTATGCTAGTATAAACATAATATGAAATAGGCTATGAGGCTATTCAATAACTTTGGTTTCTAAACTTGTAAAGGATTTTTGTGACATCCTTAGGTCTTGTCTTGATAAATAAGGGTCGACTCAATAAGATAAATGCAACACTATAAAACCCAAGACATGTGATACATCATCAACTCAACTATAGCTAAACACCACCACCACAGGACCGACATTGACTAGGAGACAAAGATAATTTCTCCACAAGGTCTTATCACAATTTACCTACAATACTTTTATGTTATATTAAAATATAGTAGCCCATTCTCAAACTCTGAAGTGCATTTATTAAGATACATACATTTTATGAAGCTTATATAATTTTCTATATCTGATCCTTCATTTTTGTTAGAAGCTAAGCTTTCTAGAGCTGTGACAATTATAATAATATGATGCAAATTTTACTTGTCCCATATTGATAGCTAATATAAGCAGTGTCTAGCAGGGAGTTGTAAAAAATTTAATTCTTAAAATAAAGTAATGATTGAATTGTGGCTTAATAGAAAAGTGAATTAAATACATATGACCAGCATAATGGGGGCATATTGTCTAATACCTATTAATTAATCAGATAAATATCAGTAAAGATAGATTGCATATGTCCGGAAGTTAGTAATAATAATAGACGAAATAAAACATGAAACAGATATTTTTTGGGTCAAACAGAACAACACAACTAGAATTAACATTTCCCAAAAAAATTATTGTATTTACAACTTTTGCTGATTAAATGTGCAGGTATAAGACCAAAGAATTGTTCTGGAATAACAACAGAAGAAGGGTCAATTGGTTCAAATATCAACCCTATGAAAGCTGCACAGTTAGAACATCCACACATTTTCCAATGGTAGCCAGGAAACCAGTAATCATCTTCCTCCCACTGAAAGATATTTAAAATTGCAATAATATTTAAATCCTACATTAACAATAAGGTAATTATGGTGCAAACAAATTATTTCTCACCTCTCCCATTCCCAAACAAGCTGAGGATTCAGCTGTTATTATGGGAAATTGGAGGATGTAATCCTTCGGCAATATTTGAACTAGTATTTTATCTGTGTTAAATACAGTATCATTAAATGAATGAAGAGAAACTGGACTCAATTTGGATACGATTGCATCTGTTGATAATAAATCATTACCACAGGTGCGACATAGGACAGAATCTGAAATGACAAAATGTGATATTTTCATAGAACATTTATTTCTAATACATGCATAATGTCAGTTGAATGTGGGGGATTTCAAGACGAGAGAGAGAGAGAGTTGCAGCATAAAATTTAAGGATTGCAAGCCCCTTATGATCACCTCTATAATTCCAAATAGGACTGGGTTCTATGAGTGAGTGAAGCAATAAATATTTTTTATCATACTGTTGGATAAAGGGAGTGAAGGGTTATAAGTTTTATCAAAAATAAATTAAATTCGTTAAACTACGACAACACTCTCAGTTTCATGGTAAAACTAAAGTTGATTTTAAAAGCGCCTTGGCCTGGAAGTTATCAATAGATGATAAGATTAAATATTAATTATTTTAAATATTCATTAACCACCATGTCAATGGAAGAGGTGTTATCCTAATAATTGATGCTTCGATTATTTCACTTCGCAAAGGACAAAGAATCACAAGGGATGCTGGACATTTGTCAGGAGATGAAATGATAAGAAAACTTTCAGTTAGCAAACGTGAATATCATAACAATTTAGGATGATGGTGATATATTGTGGAAGGCGAAGCCCAACGATTTTTTTACATTTTTAATTAAAGTCAGAATCAGGATATTTTCGGATAAATGGTTAATTTTAAATATATGAATTTTCACTAACCTGATAATTTCTGAGATGGGTCGTTACAAGCTTCAAGAAATCTTGAAACATTAATAATTAAAAATAGATACAAAACATACATTACAAGTTGTTATTTTTAAATATATCAACACTAAATAAATAATATACAGTCATGTCCACTGAACATTGTAAATTGATCAAGGTATTGAGTGATAAATTAATTGATGACGTCACTAATAATCAATCACAATCAAATAGCAACCACAGAGGACAAATATAAATGCATAAAATTTTACTTAACATGTACCGTAACAGTATATACAAATGTACCCAGTGATGTACCATAGATGGTGATGTATCTCCTGCCTACTGTCTGTTCACTATCGACAAGTTGGTATCATAGAGTAACTTGTTGGTATTATTGCTTGTCAAACTGTTGTGTAAAGTATTGCGTTTTTTTATGTAATCCAGAATCAACCATGCCGTTTTGTCATATAAAAACAGTGCAAAAGAAATCGTTTTGAAGGTGCGTGCTTTTTGTGAAAGAGAAAAGGCAAACCAAGCTCTATTAATTCCTCTAGATCGAGTACGATCTCGCGTCGCCTCCATGACGGGTTAGATATTTTGCCTTTTTGCCGTTATTATGGGTAATGGATAATAATAATTGAATGATTAATCTACATTTTTAAATGGAAATTAATGACTTCTGCTATATTTCTAATATTTTTTGTTGGATGGATTTGTCAGAAAAACTGATAGTAGAATAACTAAAGAAGGTGAAATTGCAGCCTCAATGTCCCAAAGAATTAAACCTCCTGGAAAACATCGTTAAAAAGGTAAAACAGTGGAGCTGGATGATTTAGATTTATTTTTAATAAGAAATAAAATCCATGAAATATATACTGTCAGAAAAGTTGTTCGGACCTAGAATAAATTACATGTGGAAATAAAGAATGATATAAATTCTAATGGAGATCGAACGACTTTGTGGAAAATATTAAGACAAATAGGATTTCAGTAAAAGTGTGAATCTAAGCGGAAAATATTAATGGATAGACGATATAGTGGCATGGAGACGCAAGTAGATTGTTACTATGAGACACTATCGTATAGAGGGTCGGCCTACAATTTTCCTAGATGAAACATATATTCACGCAGCATATGCAGTAAAAAATGTTGGCAAAAAAATGGAGAGGTCGGAATTCTAACAAATAATTCTGCTGGAACACGATGGATTATTGTAAATGCCGGTGGATAAATGAGGTTTATTCCTAACGCCCAATTGAATTTTTAATCACAGAGCAAATCAGGTGTCTATCATGACTATATGAATCGAATTAATTTTATAAAATGGCTTTCAGAGAAACTTATACCTAATTTGCCTCCAAATTCGTTAGTCGTAATGGATAACGCCCCATATCATACTGTGCATATAAATAAAGCACCTTTTATGCATTCCTTAAAATTGCAAAATTGTATTATGAACAACGGATTGTCTAACCGACAATGCTGAAAGCAGAGTTATATCGAATTATTAAAGAGCACAAAGAAGCGCCGATTTATTAGGCTGATCAATTACTAATAACTCACGGTTACAAACTGCTTAAGTTGCCCCACTACCACTGCGACTTAAATGCAATATGTGAAGTCTTTTGAAGAGACGAGTAGCTATTGATAATGTGGGTCAAGAAGCTGGAAATAATTAAAATGAACTGAAGAAATTTTTTCATCTATAACTCCATCGGACTGGCAAAAACAATACGATCAAGTTAAAAATTAGGAGACAAATTTTATGAACGTGATGGCTACATGGATATGATTACTGAGAAATTTATGTTCATATAAGTGATAGTGATGATATGTCTGGAGTCGTTCCTATGGATCGTAATTATTGTTTGAAAAACTAGAATGAATATTTAATTGAATATTTTTAAATTGTCTCATTGACTCAATTTCGTTTACTTACATAATTATCTATACATATTTATACTTACATAATTATTTATTATATAATAATATTTAAGTAATTAGTATGAAAATGTAGTGGGGTGAATGTTACATTAAATACTGGCAACACCGTAGTCAATACTGCCAATTCCTACGGCAAGGGACAAGTTAAAGTGAACAGACTGTACTCTGAAAGAACAAACAGACAGAGAGTCAGCACAGACAAATTAATGTCACACAACATCAAGTGCCACATGTCAGACTAGTATTTGTTAGAAGTAGTAGTACGTAATTTAATTATGCGAATGCACTAACGTAACGTAACGTGATGTGCCAGCATATCATAACGGTTTTGTACATCCATAATAAAATCGTATACATTATCGTAGTATGTCATGTAGCGTGGACTAGCATTTGGGACAACAGGAGTATTTACAGTTATCACAGTTTTTCATAAAAAGTATCGTATTTTTCATCAGTTATATAATTGTACTTCTTACGTTCATAATAAAAATATTTGATAATACATTTTCAAAATATTATTCAACTAAAAAATGACTTTAAAATATTGGATGTGACCATCGCTCTACATTATATTATTTGAAATGTACTAAATTCGCTGGCTGTTATGAAAATTGTAAGTCTATCATACAATAAGTAAGAAGGCTGTCGATTAAATAAGATAAGGTTCAATTATGGAAGAGTGTGGCTAAGTACTGGTAAAAAGTAACATATTTTGTATGTTTATAATAAAATTATAATGTTTTCTTGATTTTGAATTTCAATCTAAAACCAAAGAAAATTTTTATTGTTGTCAAATAGTTAATTGCTGGGTATTTTTGAAATCACTTACAATCGGGAAAGTAATTATGTCGTAACAAATAATATGATATAAAAATACATAGATAATCAATTTAGAGACAATTGATGTAATTTGCGTTTGAAAAGTTACTCATTTCGAATTTATAAACAAATGACACCAGATTCAAATAGAGCTCAAAATTATCTGTCTTGAACATAACAATTTCAAAGTTATATTTATATAACGACCAATCCAAGAAAAAAAAGAAAAGAAGATTAGGTAAAAATAAAAATTAGAAGAATTATGTTGACGCATTTATTATGTAGGCACCTTCTGAATGTATAGATATAAATATAACATAATGAAATTATTGTATTTGGATTGGGCAAGTTTAAGAAAATATGACTACTAACTGCACATTAATAATAAATAACGTAGCCCAGTTGGTAGTGACCCTGCCTGCCAAGCGAGGGGTCCCGGATTCGATTCCCGGCCGAGGCAGATATTTATGTGACAGATAAATGTTTGTTCTCGGGTCATGGGTGTATGTGATGTGATAATTGTGTATGTCCATGCCACCCGCAACACAGGGAATCCTAATGCGGGGGTGTGAGTGTGTAAACGTTTATTTATTTATTTTATTTAATGTACCTCACATTTTACACAAGTACACAATATTTTCATTAAGGAATAGAATATTTTTTAAGATAATTAAATTAGGATTAAACGGAACGTGTTATTTTTTTGGACTTGAGCTCGCGCGCATTTGCGACTGTCAAAGTTGTTTATCGATAGGTTACTAAATGTTGTATTTTTATTTAGTTTATTTAATAATTTTATTGAAATAATTTAATACATGAAATAGTGCATTTACGAAATTATTACTGACATGATGTATTTTTAATTGAATTGTTGGCCAACCCGATTTATGTGGGTGCTGTCAAAAAAGTACGCGAATGTTTTGTGGTTTCTCGGTTTTGCATAATGTTATCGCATGATGTATGAAGATGATAACATAACTTGTACTCCTAAGCGTTGCGCATTAAGCGAGGTCACCAATTCTAGTTACGTATCCCCGACCGCTAATCTGAAGTTATTAACAAATGTTGCCCTTCACTACCCCACGCCGCCCCCAAGCACGGTGCACCGAAAGGAAAAGTCGCTACAAATACTTTGTGACAAGTATGTTGGATTATATAAAAAGTAAAATTTTGTGTATTACGTGATAATTCACTACTAAGATCTATTTTGACCGGGATCCTATTTTGCAACATTGCAGCATGTATTCATTTAAAAGATACAATTCTTAGGTTTTGCATTGAGCCCCATTGGATTTATAATTTTTCTATCGTGATATTTTTCTTTATTTTAGATTCCTTGATCTGTATCCTTTGCATGGGAATGGTACAGTGGAAATACAACTGGACAGTACTGCAGCCCGGTTAGGGGTGGAAAAACGCCGAATGTATGACATCATCAACATTTTAGAAGCAATGCAATGTGCTGTTCATAGAAGAAAAAACACTTACCTGTGGCATGGGGGTGCAAGACTGAATTCCTTCTTAAAGCTCCTAAAAAAACAAGGAGAGTCTTTGAGGTTGTCAGAAGCTCTCAGGGGCAGAGCCCCCAAACCTCCAGCACCTAAACACAAAACTTTAGGGGTTTTGGCTCAGAGGTTTTTAATGCTGTTCCTTGTTGAACCACCAGTAAGTTATAGAATCATTATAGTTTATGTGTCTCATAGTTTCTTCAACTGTAGAATGTGACTATAGAAAAATATATATTACTTACTGATGTGTTGAAAAATGTGATATCAATTTTGTTACAATCCACATCTTGCTTAGCTTTTTGGCAATTTACTTATACATTTATATTTTTCTTTTACATTATCAATCAGATGACTAATCAAGTAGGTGATTGGAATAATAATGAATTTAATTTTGCATCATACTATTAATTTCTGTTTATTATTTGATTTTCAATTTTATTTACATATCACCTTATTATTATCAACAGGGTTATGTCATTATTTTTAATTCATTAGAAGTTGTAACAACATAGTCTTACTTACATTATTATATTAATAATATAAGTGCTGTAAATATTAACTGCTACATTTGATAATCCTCACATTAATATAAGTGTTAATCAATGAACACTTAGTAGACAAGATTGGCGTAGAGGTAGACATTTTTTATTGTGAGTCATTCTTTCAACCCCTAAGTATATGAATATATGTTATCAAACAAAGGATGCAATTATAAATTTGATATCAGTGCTATAACATTAAAATCAAATTCCATTTTCATTACAGAAAACATTAATTAACCTTGAGATGGCTGTGAGAGTACTTATTGATACAAACAACAAAAATAAAGCAGCATTATCTCCTGAGCAGCTGGATCGACAGCACAAATCCAAAGTGAGGAGGCTGTATGACATTGCCAATGTCTTCATTTCCATTGGTCTCATAGAAAAAGTATCTGGTAACCTTATATTAAAGAAACCTGTATTTAAATATGTAGGACCATATAAGATGAAAAAGTGTGATAAAATGTTGGTGGCTACACCTTCACCTGTGACGCCAATCCCTCTGCCAAATACTCAACTCAGAGTCACACCTTGCCACATATTCGCTGGCAGATCTAAACGGAAGTTGGAGTTTACAACACCAAATAGTAGTGCCGAGTTGCAACTTGGTATAACTACTCCACCACACACACCATCACACAAATGGGATGAAATCTTACTTGTGGCTGACATGGAACTGACTAGAATTAACAGTGGTGCCGTATTGTGACTTATTTTAAAGGTCTCTCTTGTAATGTACAGATTCAAGGCTCTTGTACTGTATGGTTGATAACTAATAATAATAAATATCACTCTGTATATTGCGGGTACATTAGATTGTAGATATGTATCAGTTTGAATGTCATTCATCAATTATGTTGATATTATGGAAACTTGAATGACATTGATTTTTACACTGAGTAGGTTGTATAGTGTTGTTGTCAGTGGCATGACAAAATATTATTTGAAACAGAATAAACCTTCAGTATACAGAAGTATATAATGACCATGTCAGAATATGTTGGGCTATTGGGTGCTGGAGCCTATTGCCACAGAATGGTTTTATTTAGTAGATACAATTTAACATAATAATATTTTGTAGGAAAATGAAATTAATTTGTTGGAAACATGACTGATGACTTGTATTTTAAGTATACACACATAATAACTGTCTTCCAGGGGATATTATTTAAATGCAATAAAGCTTATTATAGCAATATATTTAGTAATATAAAAAAACTATCATGACTTGTTGTTTACAGATTTATAATTGTCTCAGACATTGTATGAAGTGCAATTTGCCAAGCATTAGTCTCTATTGTTTTTAATTCACTACATATTTTACTATCATTGCCTATATATGTATATTTGTTCCATGGGTTTTGTATTCCTAAAGACTAATAAATAACAAATATGCATTAACAGAATATAACAGAAACAGAACTGTTTCATTTAAGCTTATAACTATTGTTATGTATTGTCAAAATGTTATATTATGCTCCAGAAATGTATGTAGAGCTTAATATCAATTTTGTCATTGAGAAAAATTGTCAGGGAGAAATGAATTTTGTATGAACAAGTAAAATTATTTACATATTATATTCCTAGAAAAAAAAAACAATATTTTTACATGTTACAATTATATTTTATACTTATGAAGTATTGTTAAAATTTTTATAATTATTTTATCATTTAGAACACTTTAAATGTTCCATTGTTCCTGTTTTAGTCTAACTGTATAATAAATCTATATTTATGTAAATGGATGTTGGTGCCAGCTAACACTAATGATTCTTCTATATCTGTTTTATAACCATAAGTCGCCTTGCCCAATCAAAACCATACACCTCGATCGATAGGTCCGATTAGGCGTCGCTGTTACACTCAGTCGATGCTACACGAACTGTTTTATGATCCCATATATCCATCAGCATCCATTGACATGGAACAATTGTTTTCAACTCTTGAAAAGTAGTCGATTGCTTCAATAGTCAATGCTGATGTAGTAGTCATAGAAACTTCGTGGAAGCTAATCGATCTGTTGAAGCATAAAATTGTTATCGATCGAGAGCATATTCTTCTATGTTAAATTGCCATACCCAAATTTCCACAACGTTCAAAGTTGATCATTCAGTTGGAGAAGCATCATAAGGTATTATAAAGGAATTGACCTAATCCTGATGAGTAGTAACCCATCTAATTTTGAATAGTGTTATGCCTTTACTTGAGACTAATTAGTGTCCATTTAATACCATGCAAATTTTATCCTTATTTTGCTATTTTTAAACGAAAACAAATATTTTCCTTTAAGTTACAGATGTAGATAACTATATAGGTTTTACAAAATGAGTATGTCTACAAAGAATCAAATGAGTATTTAATTTTTGAGATGTAGTCAAAGTTAGATAAGCATATTGGTATCCCAAATTCTGCTAATAAAACATGAGTGGAAAAATATCAGAAACAGATTGTTCTGGTTCAGTTAAATAAATTATTGGAGATATTGAACTACGACATAAATATATTTATAGATTGAACAAGTGTGCGACGGAGATTTATATGTTATACATTCAAGAAATTACATTGTTTAGTACAATTTAAAAATACGTGTCAACACTTATTTATAACAATGTATGTTTTTGCTTCAAATGCTTGTTAATCCATCTGCTATATGTAAATCTTGAAAATGCTGTCTAGATCTTATTGTATCTGTTACTTTTATGCATTTTGTTAACAATACACTTGTGATGATATTTTAAATATAACTTAAAATATAATTTACTACCAAATAGTCAAGAAGCTTCCTACCCCTGGAAGTGTATTGATGTAGTGTAGTGGACTGATAAAGAATATTAAATACCTATTTAACTTATATCTATGACAGTAATATTTTTTAAATGAAAAGGTTAAGTAATTGAAAGTTGAATTGTTGCCTTTACCGAGCAATATTAGGGCAGCTATCGTGCTCTAGATGACTTATTGAAGACGATTTAAATGTACTTGTGTACATCCCGTGTGCATTGATTTTTCTAAATACATATTATGAAGAATTTTATATAAAGTTGCTTATAAATTTATATTTGTTCTAAGTTACTTGTAATATTAAATAACATGAATTTTTACCATGTCTTTTATTGCACGACTTTCATTGTACGGGGATTTAAAAAAAACGTATATTTTTGTAATAATTTTATTTAAATTCCGTAGACTTACAACATACATAATATATTGACGACAAATATAATATTTATGTTTTTTATAAGTACAGGAGAGCTGGATGAACCAAAAATGCAGAACATGAGAAATTATTTTGAAAAAGTCCAAAGCAACTAATTATTTTGAAATAGTGGTCTATCACTACGAGACTGAAGCCAAGCTAACGATGCTGATTATGAGATAATGCTTTTCACCACTGTACCAAACAACTTATTTGGTTTAATTTATTTACACCGCTCCAGAAATTAAAACGTTATAAACCCAATGTTTATACAAATTGTATAAAATTTTAACGATATTCTTAAACAACATGTTAACTCAAGAATCGGGAACATTTTACTATTAAATTCAGTGATAAGACAATTTTATGATATACGGCAAAATGGCACGAAATGCAAAAAATACAATTATTGTATATTCTAATGTTACAGATAATATATAGCTATTTTTATAATCACTTACCATGTAAGATAAAACTTATGACTACATAATTATTAGGATTATGCTAGGTTAAGAACTCACGGAGAGATTTGGTTCTGCGGAATTGAATTACACAAACTTAAGTCAAATGGATTGATTTGTTTATAGTTCGCGTAAAATGTTACATGTTTTTTATTGAATTGGCTTGAATTACTTTAGTTTGTAAAAAATGTGATCATCTCGCACAAAGTAGGCTGGACCTAAACTGCAAAAACACTACGGTTACAGGTAGAAATAGCATCATGTATTATTAGCGGACTTCAGCAACTTATTTATTGCTATTATTCAAATACTACTCCTAAAGTAAATTAATAAATATCAACCGTCGTAGACACGACGAAAATATCTAATTACGGGTACTTTTTGAATTAGAGAATATAATTATTAAGAGTATTTAGTATCGAAATAAACATTTTTTTTCTTATTAGGGTAATGCGATATTTCGTATAAGTTTCAAAATATTTGTAAACAAAAAAAATACAAAGTGTGCGTGCGTTTCTTTATTATATTGTATTGTATCGATTAACTCTACCCATAAATATGACTTTAATAATGTTGTAGCTCAGATGTTATTCAATTACGACATACAATTTAAAATAAATTTTAAAGCGACCTAAAATTACTTTTTCAAAACTTATATATTGGCTAAGCAATTTTTTTTTGTTAATAAATAATATGTGCTTAATTTAAAATGATAATATTACAGAAATTAGAACACTAAAAAATACAGTTTTATATATTTATTGGATTGCCTATATACAGCCATATAGTAAGATAACTTTGGGAGCAGTACCTCTGAAGGATTTTAGGTACCAACTACTATGTAAGTATACAATACATATAAAAGATTATCTCTTACGAAAAATAAGTTAAAATAAATTACAAATTGCACCAAATAATATCCTCTCCTGCATATTGTTAACAGGTTACTAACAATGTTGTTAAAATGGTTATCAAGTTCATTCCATCCAAGAAACAAGCATTACAGTTCAGCACATAGCAAACTCTTGATTGGCATACCACCGAGGCATGTAGAGAGGCAGCTGTCCGTGTCACACTTGCTCGATCATTGGGAACTGTTCGGGATCCTCGGGAGGTGGCAACGCTTCTGCATCGAAGAAGCACGCGTGCAGACCTATTACTGTTACCGTTGCACCTGTACGCAAATATAATATCATTTTCATATACATTACAATGAGAAAGGCTAAATGAATGTCGGTTCACGCCCAATGAAGAGTTCCTTAACAGTATCAGCAGAAAAATAAGTTTTGATTTCAGAATAATATTATGGTAGTAAAGGTTATTTAAAACCAAAACCTTTTTTTTTACATAAAATAGTTAATGTTTGACAGCAAGACCATGGATGGTTATAATGGTTTGTTTACATTACATGTATGGTAAGTGGTTGATAAAGTCCAAGATGGTGAACGCACTAACTTACAATAGCCTATTCACTCTCCTCTTGAAGACTCCCACATCGTAAGTAGGCGAGAACACTGACGCGGGCAACTTATTACAGTCCTCAGCGTTTCACTCTACTCAGATTCTATATATCTTAAACGAATAAAATTTGGCTGGAAGCATTTTATCAATAACAGTTGAATCTATACTAATAAATAAAATTGGAGTGTCTGTTTGTAATATTAAAATAACCGCTTTTTACTACATACATATGAATGTATATGCAGTACGTATACCAAAATAATTTTTTTTACAATTTTTGTCCGTCTGTCTGTCTGTTTGTTCTGGCTAATCTCTGAAACGGCTGGACCGATTTTGACGGGATTTTCACTGGCAGGTAGCTGATGTCATAAGGAGTAGCTTAGGCTACTTTTATTTCTACTAAATAACTTTTTTGTTAAATTCCACGCGGACGAAGTCGCGGGCACAGTTAGTTATTAAATATATATAAACAAATAAAAATACTTGATGTAAGAACCAATATGTAACGATTATTTCTTCGCTGTGACACCTAACTTCAGTTTTCGGGTCTGAAGAATAATGGTTTGATATACGGTCGGACGACGCGGTGGTGTGAATCAAAAACGGTATCCCGGAAAATAAAATTACACAAGTTCTTACCCAAAACCCAAAATAGTACGGCGCCAGCGCCGGCCAGCCAGCACAGCGCCATGGAGCCAGCAGCTGCTACTGCATATTGTTGGGTTTTGCTTAGCTCCCATCCGCCCACCTATCCATACAGCCACAATAACACAAATAGAATGGAAGATAAGAGGTTCAGCTCAGGTTGACACCAATAACCCGGCTTGAAGGTGAATGAAACAAATGAGTTGACAGAATATTTTATGAAATTATATCAATTGGTTATTATAGCATGTGAGTTTATATGCCGAAACCTCGTTTAAAAATATACCGTTTAATAGTATATATATTACACGTAAACTTATAATGATAACTTATATATGTAGGTAGAGTGGGGTTATATCTTAATAATAAGTTCTTCTTATGACTCATGTAATTTTGTCTTTGAATTAAAATAACATTCAATAATATCCAGACATATTGTATTGTCCATGCGTTGTTGTGCGCCGCTTTATACAGAATGTCTAGGATGGCAGTGGGGGAGGGTATACCTGTTCCAATTGCTACTTACAAATACAAGAAGGCGGTGTCGACATATACATAAACATGATGTCAATAATATAAATATCAGATAGGCATTTTTGTGACAGTTTGATATGATACTTATTGACTAAAGGACTAAGTCAAAGTTCCTCCGTAGTTTATAAAAAAATAAAATGGTGAATACTTGGGATTTTAGGGCAGTTTTACCAAAGATGGGACCCACAGTAATGTTAAGTTCAAGTTGGAGTTAAAAATAATGATAATAAAGAAGGAAATTTTAACTGCAAATAATAATACATCATAATGAAACTTACTTTAGGCTGAAAAACAAAAAATATATATCACACAAATTAAATATACTATAAATTAGCTTTTCTATTATTATCATTAAATAAAAATTAATCACTGTGCAATCTACAATCATGACTTTTGAACTATCCATAAGTATGAATATTATATTTGTTATATAAATCTGTTTTAATATTATCTATATATTTTATTTTGTTTGAATTACCTTCCAAGTGTTTGGGCCAGATGTTAACTTCCTATAGCCAAAGAAACTGGCTACCATAGTGATGAGCAGCAGAGGAGATGTTATTCTAAAATTTAAAATAGAATCTTTACTATTTCAAAATACAACTGTGTTGTATCTGTGCATTAAATGTAGCAAAAGGCACACTTAGGATATCATTTAAGAATATCTGATTGAAATAATTTTTTTTTGGAATTATTCCATTGCAATTTCAATTAAGCAAAAATTACTAAACCATTTCTCACTATTGAGAAGCCTATGAATTAACTGAAAAAGCCATTAAAATCAGGTGGATACGACCAGACACAATATTTTATCTCTAATTCGGGAAATTATCCTCTCATACAATTGGTAGATTGGGCAGAGACTGAATTCATCTGGACATGAGTTTAGTATATAGTCATAAGTGCTTTCTGTAACGGAGAGAAGAAAAAAAGGTCCTTGGGAGTTTTTTGTCACTTCTTCTTCCAGAATAAATGATGGTAGGCATATGATGAAGCAATGGCATAGTTTGACTTTCGAAAAGTGTTTGTAAAAGCCAACATTTAATAAATATTACCTTATTCATTTCATTTGAATGTAGGCACTGGCCCATGCCAGTTATAAAACAGGCCCATTATAAAACTGGACCATTCTAGTTTTTTAATAACAATACTCACTGTGGCCACAAACATTAATTTTATATGAGATTTATGTCAAGTTGCAAAACCACAAAGGTGTTGTTTTGCAACTTGGCATTGTAGACTTTTCTACCTTTAGGAGCTCCTCGGTGATATCCAAAGTAGGCATCAGCATAGTCTATTATATAATAGTGTCTTATGATGATTACAGAAAATGTAAATACATACAGACAATATGCAAATAATCCCAGGAACACCATAAGATAGTTGGCCTGGAAGTACTCCACATTTCGGTACACACGCCGTGACAATCTTGGCAACGAGGCTGGGGCCTAATGTGAAAAATTAACACATATATTAAAGTTTAAACTTATATTTAAACAAATGTAATACCACAAATTGCAGGGAACCAATATTACACCTTTATTTGATGTTTAGCTCAGGCTGGAAACTAAACCCAAAATGAATTATATAAAAGGCAAAGAAACACAGCTATGTCTTCTAAATTTCACTATGAAATTGAGAGCATCAAGAGGGTTTAAATATTATCAGTAATTTAAGTAAATACCATTCATCAAGCATTATAGTATAAAAGTTACTTTAAAGTTTTCAGTGGCAGCAAATTGGGTCCAGGGTCGGCGAGAGGACAGCACACCCATGACTAGTGCTGGGGCAGCACCACTGCGGATATGATGTATTAATCTGAAATTGTATATTAAAATATGAACACCATACTGCCACATGCCTTTTTTTGAACTTGGAATTACCATAAGCCTCTTGTGTCAGTGAAGCTTAATAAACTAAAATTTTATTAAAAAAGTAATAAATCATAAATTAAATTATCTCTGTAGTCTATGCTGTAACTATGCAAATCTTATAGTTGTGTTGTTGTGAAAATCATATAAACATAAATATCTATGTAAACCATGGCATTATTTTTATTAAGTATTCAGTAGAATATTACTGTATGATGTGTCATTGTAATAATAATGAAAACAAGGGCAAATTTCATTATTATCCTGAAAGTGCTACAGAAAAAGAACTGAAAGAATAGTTTAAATACATTTGTGCATTGTGATTTAACACTAAAGTAGTCATCTCAAAAAAATAAGATAGCATATGCAGATAAAAATACATTTCTGCAGTAATATTGTCTAAAAAGTTGAATCTTAATATAAAAGGCATAATATAACAATTAAACTTTATTGCACTTTTATTAAACCTGAACTTATAATAATTTTAGCAATGTCAGGATATTTATGATACTACCTGATAGACTCTGAAATTTTAATTAATGTGGTCTATGAAATTGCATAAAAATTTAATCAAAAGAATTAATGACATGGTATATACATACAGGTCTACTAAATATTATTAATAAGTATATATTATTAATTTAATTTAATTTACATTTCTGATAATATTCAAAACAAACAAATCTTTATAAAGTAGATGTTTTGTGTAACAATAGATAATGTATTTTAATATAAATATAAAGAGAAAGATACAAGTATTTAAAATTTTATTACATATTAGTGTTCGTTGTTAACACTAAACCTACCAGAGCGGTCAAATGACTGCTTTTGAGACTTTAATCAAAATTGTTAAATTCCAGGTTTTTATTTTTCTTGAACTTACTGCACGACCTTTTCTATAATATATAGCTGTTTAATTTTTCAATATATATTTCTCTTCTTCTTTCGTTTTTCCTGATAATAATATATACTTTACTGTTGTCTTTTGACTTTTGATTATTTTGTGTTTATTGTTTATGCTAAATTCTGTATTAATTACAATCAACTGAAAAATACTATAATATTTATTTCAAAAGCGGTCATTTGACCGCCATCAGTAGAAATAGGTATATATAATATGTCGGTAGGTTTAGTGTTAACAGAGATTAAAATAGCTTATTACTTATCCATATCATGCATAACGAAATATTACCAATATAGTTTTATGTTGGATTTATATTTGATTTATCCAAATCAAACCAGAAAAAGTCAATGTGTTACAAAAATATGAGATCTTATCTAAATTAAATATTTAAATAGTGATGTTTCAATCCTGTACCTCAGCATGACAAATTATAATACATTGACAGCAAGGGCTTTCATGCAACAAAAATAAAAGCTAATGGTGAAAGATTACCTTACAGAGAAAGTAAAACGAATATTTCAATCACCAAAAATGCACATTATGAACTATGAATATTAGTAATGCAGAGAAAGCTTGAACGTGCTTGAATTTATTGTTAGTTTTATCAAGACTTACAGTTCCATATCATTCACATACTTTTGAAATCCTTTCTTGTCCATTGTAGCATTTATTTCTCCTGAAAGGTCTATATTAACATTTTCAGACATTTTGTTGGTCGTTAATAACTGCGTGTGGAACGTGCTACGCTTGAAATCACGTTATAATTTCAAAATTTAATATCTGCTCCGCTATCCTAAATATTGTAATTAAAAACTACACACCAATTACAAATCATCAAATTCGTATCGTTTACATTACTTTGAAATGTCACAGAAGTCATGATTAAAAATTTGACATTGACTGACGTTTTTAGATAATTCAAATACTATACAGATAACACAGCTTACAAACCTATATATTTGTAGGAAAATGTTCGTACTGGAAAATAAATTAAATTGACTCATAAAATTGATAATTGACAACATAATAAATTTAATACTGTTATACCTGTCTCATTCAATGTCAAAAATCTTGGACTACATCTGGACACCACTCTCAGTTGGTCAGTATACGTTAGTGAGATCAGTCGATCAGTTATTATGAGGATACGCACTTTAAATCGTTTTCGTAACTTCCTCCCTATCCAGATTAAGATTACTTTGGATAAAAAGTCTTATTTTGCCGTTAATTGATTATGCTGATATGTGTTGCTCCGACTTCAGTGTGCAGCTTCTCAATAAGATGGAACGCCTCATTAATAATGTTATACGCTTCATCTACTGCCTACGGAAATTTGATCATATTTCCTCCTATCGTCTCCAGCTCAAATGGCTCTAAACTCGGGATCGTAGGCAGGTTAAATTACTAACCACATTGCACTCTGTTCTGTTTGAATGGCTGTACCCAGGTTACTTAAGACAAAGATTTCAGTATCTTCATGAAACTCATGAGCGTCTACTATGATCTTCCGATACTCTCGTATTAGCGACTCCCCTTCACCGGTCTGGTTTTATGTCAAATTCTTTCACTATTGATGCTATTCACTCATGTAATGCTCTCCCGCATCAGATAAGAAAAATTGATAACAAACATTTTTTTAAAAATAGAGTCACTGCCCACTACCTGCTGAAGTCTGAAGGAAAGTGCTGAGTTGATATCAGATTTGCGTGGACATGTGAATCGTCATCTATCCAAGTTCACTTTTTAACTGATGCACATTTTCATGTTTAAATCTATAATACATATTTATTCAATATTTTTTTTACTATATGTTTATTGTATATGTAATGTTCTATGTAATTCCACAACATTTATTATATTATGATTTATTTTTCTTACATTCATATATTTATGCCGCCATCGTTGACATCTGCTTAGCTCAAAGCTTGACTGGTAGAGAATGCTTTTAGCATTAAGTCGGCTTTTTATACCACATTGTATTAGGTATAATAAAAATTAAATAAATAAATAAAGTTTGAAAACATTACAACTCACATTTCACTTAATTTACTATTCCAAAAGTTTCATGTAAAAATATCTAATCGTATGTTACTCTTTCATATTGCAGGGTATAATATAACCTGTAGACTTAAGCTAGCTCAATAGTACGACAAATATATATTACTGTGCAACACATTCAAAAATAGTGATTATCATAGTTACATCCTTTTTTTCTTAAAATATGTCCTTTCAACAACGTCATCTGCTATTAGTTCAAATAAAACAAGCCGTAAAATATTCATATTTCAAATAATTTAAATCATCAACGCTATGATCGTTTAGATGAAACAATTAAAATTATATTTATCTCACATTTTTTTATTAGTTACAGCTTGGGATATTAGTACTTGTTGAGATCATAATCATGTGTTTGAATAGTAGCGGGAATAAAAAGTACTAATAGTACCAAACGGAAGTTCAGTTGTCTTTGGAAAACAATGGACAAGACAAGAGAAAAGAATAAAATTGTACTTTGCATCATGTCATGGCTGGCATGAAGCTTGATCTTGATTACTTTTCTTGCGAAAGTGAGCTTGGTTTTCTTGAAAGTGGCGATTGCCGTCAATTTCATACTTTTGTTTACATTCAGAGTACAATTACAACATGCTTTAGTTAAGTGAAGTGTTCTAATATGGTTTTCATGTAGATTGAAGAAGTAATATACTACGACAAGATGAATGAAGGTGATTGGATTTGTAGTGATCCGAATTGCGGCAATATAAATTTTGCCCGTAGAACTTCTTGCTATCGTTGCAACAAGGAGAGGCCGGATAGTGGGAAAGCGTTTAAAAAGAAACTTGGCACGGAGATAGGGAAGTCAGCGGCTGAGAAATCGCGCGGTTTGTTCAATGCAGACGATTGGCAATGCAACAAATGCGCGAATGTCAACTGGGCCCGCCGGCCGACGTGCAACGTTTGTAATGCACCAAAGTTTGGTGAAGTAAGCTTATTTTTAATTTAATTATTTTGTATTTAGGGATTTCATATAATTTAATAGCAATTTCTTATATAAACATCAATGAATTAGTAGGCAAAGATAGCTAGAGGGGGTTTAGGAAATTTAATTTGTTTGATAACTTTAATATACAAAGTAGTTGAATAGTTGATTGATTGGTTATTCTAAAGTAAGTTATAATTTTCTTTTATTTTGCTTTATTACTATACACCATGTATTATGAAGTATTTGTTTTAGGTTGAAGCCCGTACAGGCTATGGTGGGGGCTACAATGAGCGTGGAGTTGTGGAGTATCGTAGACGAGAGCCCTCCTCTGACGACGAATATGATGAATTTGGCAGAAAGAAGCGCAAACGCAAGGATGATCAGGACAAGGTGTGCATATTTACCTATGTTGTCACCTGTTTACTTCATATTTAATTAATAATACCTTTTCTCTCATTTAATCATAAAGTAAATCAATTCTGTTCTCGTTAATATTTAAGGGAAAGTCCAAATCTTTGAGAAATGGGTACCATACATAACATAAAAAATTAAAGGCAGTTGAAGCTATATTATACTGTAATATATTTTCTTAAGTAAAGTCAAAAAAATATATTTGCTGTCAAATTTGTGTTCTTTGACCTTTCAATAACAAATATGTTATCTCAAATTTTTAATTAGCAACATGGAGGTTTTCCTATCTAAATATACCAAATTTGGGTATGAAACTGGTTGATTATTTTTTTATTGTGCTACATAATTAATTAAACTACAACATAATTGAATTAAAACATCCATTTTATTATGATCCTCCAATATTATTTTTGAAATCCTAAATTTCAGATTGGGTGTAGTATGTTTCTGGTCCATATTGAGTCTATGTTTTCTTTTAAAACAAGTGTCTGTAATGACAATACAATTTTTTAAATTGTAAACGATGTTTTTAATGGTCTTATTTTACTTGGGTGTTTATCCTAGCTGTTACCAGCATGTATCAATTTAAATTGAAAACATGATTTATGTTCTGGTAAAGAATGAAAAATATATCCAAACCTTGTGTTTGATCGTAACAGTATTTTTCCAATTCTTTAATAACAATATACATACAGTAATGACATATTTTGAATAAAATTAGGCAGATAATAAAAAAATGTGTGTTTAGTTATGTCCCTTTTATATCATTTTGAACACTTGGACCTTCCCCTATATATTTAGTATCATCACAAAGAAAATTAATGAACTACAATCTTTGCTACTAAATAAATAGTTGGCAATTATTATCATATCATTTCTACATGACATTCCACATTTAATCCTTTCTGTCTATATCAACACAACTAAAGATGTACAGCAAATAAGGGAATTTCGAGCTAAGAAGAATATACTTGTATTATACCTAAGTGAAATAAGATTTTGAAACGCGTCATTATTAAAGTGGAGATAATTTTTCCTGCCTTCAGGTTGGCATCACTGAAGGACCGGTAAACAAAAAGTTGCCACCAACCATGCTGCAGAAGGAATTAAAATTGGATCATGTAATGCCACTTCCCCCTACAAAAATGCCACAGGTCACGAAAAAAGATCATGATAAAATTCAAGGAAGTCTTAGTGATGGATCAGTCTGTGATGTCCCTGTAATAAATACGGTGTTTAGGAAATACCAACATCAAAATCAAACATACAATAATATGCAAGATCATAAGTTACCTTATTATAAAATAAATGGTCACCAGCAACGCAAGCGATTTAATAGCACTGGTGATAAGGATCACGCTGCATCTAGTTATGAGACTAGTTCAAAAAAGAGTAGACATGATATTAATGCACCAACAGCCGCAAAGCCTATAGCCAAAACTTATAGCAATCCTGTAATGGAAAATAGAGTGTCGTCCACCAATAATGATTTTGTATATAAATATTCTGCACAGGGATCTAGAGAAGAGTTTCAAATTACTTATTCCATAGAAGAGAAAGTAAAAGCTGCAGCTTTTGCTATTGTTTATAACAATTGTAAAATCACGACAAAAAAATTTGAAGCATTTTATAATAAGCCAGCACCTGACTATTCAACAATATTTGCATGGAGACAGCAGCTTTTATCCACAGGTTGTGTTGTTGATACTCATATAGATGTTACTAAACATATTTCTACTCCATCTTCTGTACCTAGTGCTCCTGTGATAAATAATGCTACTATGAAAAAATCTAAAGTTCCACAGAAAGTCCCAAATCCTGATGAAATCCCAATTTTATCAGAGAGTGAAGATGACTATAGAAGAGATTCCCCTAGACATAATACATCTATACATCAGCGTAGCTTGAGTGCTGAGACCTTGATTGTAGAATTGAAGGGCGAGTCAAAGACAGAAGCATCCTTGAGTGCGGCTGAAGATCGAGATTCTCATACACGAAGTCATTCAGCTTCAACACATTGCAGGACTAGGTCAAGTTCTCGTGATAGCCGAGATTCTAATTACTCCGACTCTGATTGCGAGGTAAAATCTAAATCAACAAAAACTAGGAATTCTTCAGCAAATATATCAAACACCATAAAAACATCTATACATGATTCAGATTCATGCTCTCTGTCTTATAACAGTGAAGATGAAGATTTTTTGTCACGATCATTTGGTACCGGGAAAAAGATACGACGCAAAATAAAGAAAAGACCTGTTCCTACTAATTTAAGTAATTATCCAACAAATGAGATTCAACCATTTAAAGGATATAGTACCCTCAATTCTTCAGCACAGTCTCCTCTGGTAACTGGAAATATATATACATCTAACTTACGTAACATGACAGTTAAACAACGTAATCGTGAAAGTAATGTAGTTGATACTGATGGCTGTTCTAGTGAGTATGTACCTACAAAATCAGGGGCAACGGCAAAAAGGAATTATCAAGAATTTAAAAATAATGTAAAAAGGAAAGGATTTTGGGCGAAAGGTAACGGGGCGTCATTAATTAAACCTAAACCTCGTTTAGCACCTGAGCTCCAAAGCAAAGGTAATATAGAGTCATATAATATACAAAATCAAGGATATATGTCAGGCAAGCCACCAGTAATCCAAAACCGAGATGAGTTTGTTAAAAATGATGTGGAAGCGTTTAGGCCTGATCAATATGTATCTTTTGACAAACCATATCAAGCTACTGTAAGTGCAAAAGTGTCACAAAATATTTCCAATTATAATGAGCAAATATCACATATAGATGAACAGACACAGGATGGAAGAAATAGAATTATCGATAGAGTTAGTGCTACTATGGCTACACATGCAGCAACAGCAGAGAAGACTACAAACAGTATGTTCACAACAAGTGTGTTAAATGATTTTTATGCTAAGACTAATGAAACTACTAATAATTTTGACAAACCAGAGCCAAAAGCTTCGTATGGCGCTCAGGAAAATACAAGTTATACATTTGAAAATCTTGGACTGAATCCTATATTTGTAAGGACAACAGAAAATTCACAAAGCATAAAGAGACCATTGCAAAGTACATTTTCTGCTAATAAACCAGAAATACCTGTTTCGTTTGAAAACGCTCAACAAAATGTATTTCCAGTTTCGCAAACTAATACTTTAGGGATATTAGGGGGCGGGGATAAAATACAACCAATTACGCAATTAAACGTGCCAAAACATACACCAGTATTTGATAATAATGCACCTATGGAAGATTCGTTTAGTATTTTCAATGTCATACAATCTAATTCATCTAATAAAAATCGCAGCATCACCGATATATTTAATGCCCAAGAACCAAAAAGTCCAGAACAGTCTAATGATTTGGATAAATATGACAATGTAAGGAAAATGTATGAAACAGAATGGGATGAAGATGATGATGCACTTTACAATACTGATACGCCAGAAACAACAGTTTTAAAACAATCTGTGCCTTCTCAAAACAATGATAGTTTAGTCGTACAAAATCCTATGGATAATTCATCGCCCAAAAAAGATTTCGGGCTCCAAGTTGCTTACAATAACAGTAATAAAAAATCTATAGATATTGCTATGGATAGGTGTGAAAATTTATTAGGTTTGTTTGACGATATTCAAAGAAATAAAGAAATGCCAATTAATCCAAATAAACAGATATCTCATAACTTTACTTTTATGGAGAAGAATATAAATCAAAATATGTCTCAAAGTGCTTATAGTAGTACATCCATTAAATTAGTACAAGAAAAACCAGACCCCATTCCAGTGGAATTGTCAAACGAAATTAAATCTATGTCCAGAGAAGATCACATTAATGATACTGATACGGTGGTAAGTCCATCAAAAAGAGTAAAAATCTTAGAAACCGTAACAATACAGCCGAAATCATCCAATAATTCTACAAAACAAGGAAAAACCAGTATGGAAGATGTGTCATCTAGGACATCTCCTACCAACATGTATTATACACAAGATTTACATTTTCAACAACCAGATATGGATTCATCAACCAATAAAAAACAGAATAGCGACCAAGTTATGTATACGGCAAACAAACATTTACAAGATACTAATATTTCGTCTATAGTAATGTCGGAAGTAAACAGACCTGAAGAAATTACGCAAAATACACCACAATTAGATTTATCAAATTTACTGGCTGGAATCAATACGAATACACTTCTGCTGGCACTACAAAATTTACAACAGTTGAACAAATGTTCAAATGAATCAGATAACACACATTGTACTGACCAAAGCGATAACAGCATCAATAACATGAGCCAAAATGTAGAAACTATTAATCTGACCAATGATGAAGAATGGGAGAGAGAAAGTAATCGTGACGGAAGTATTGAAAGGCAGTTAGCAAAAATGGATGGGAATACTGGCGATACGCCTTTTCTAAGCGACATATTTGATCCAGGTCCGGTAATAATACCCCCAAATGTTGCCAAAAAATTAAATCTGAACCTTCGAAACTCGGAAGATGATAAAAATGAAGCTTCATCTCATCTCAATGAAAATGCACCTGTGATAGGGAATTTCAAAAGCTTCGCTCTTCCGAAACCAATACTATTAAATAGGCTTAAGTTGACGGTGAAAACACCAGACAAGACTTATAAAAAATCAGCTGAAGAAAAGAAAAATAAGCGAAAGAAAAAGGTTTGTATGAACAGATGTAAAATAATTCAATGGCTGTTGTCTTTTGTTTGTCTTGCAAAGATTTATATCGCGGTGCTTTTGTTTCAGGATAAGGGGGGAACTTCACAGGACGGCGAGGATGGTGGGGAGGAGGATGAAGAGGAATCAGGTGATGAAGCTGATCTCGCCAAATACGACTTATGGGGAAGTGATGAGGAGCAAGGAAATTCATCAAAAAATGGTGAGAGTAGGGCTGGTTTTCCGATTTGTTAGACTTTATTTATAGATTTTTGTTGGTTATATGATCAGAAATTCTTTGTATTGATATAAAAACACGACTAATTTTAGATCCTGGAGATAAATGTAAGGACGGAGAAGCATCTAAGGACGCCGGATCCGAATCAGGAGATAAGAATGGGAAGAGTCCCTCGGCAGATTCCAAGAGTAGTAAAAGAAGGTCGGTTTTTTACTTCAGTTTATGTTTAAAAATAATTTTGTATCAAGTTATCGTGTCGCTGTTAGATTTATCTATTATGGTAGAAAGACAGAATTTTGGTTTATTTATTTGTAATTTCCTAACGCCTAAACTACAAAACGATTCTAATTTGTTGTCTTTATATAAGCTAGACAGGAAAAGGAATATGAATATTGATCATTTCATAACATTATCGGCCGTTCATGGCTGTCGCATTTATGTTAAATTGTCGATTGGTTGTATCGTTGACCACTTTTTAATGTAGGTACGCAATATTCCAATTTGGGTTTTTCTAAAAACTAAATTTACAGTTATATTATAAGTATTGATGTTATGATACGTTATGATACGCATAACAATTAAAAATATTTTTTCATCCCATGTATTCGAAAAGAGGCGAAGGCTTCCTCGATAAATGAGAGCAAAATGGGTCATTCTGACGCACTTAATAACAGTGGCGAAATGACTTTTGAATTACTTATACAATAATAAAAAAAAAGGAAAATATTGAATGCAGTTCACATCGATAAAGTCCTGGCCGGTAATAAAAGCGCGCATGCCGACGCGGCGTTGTTAATAAAATAAAAAAAATACGCGGGAAAAACTTATTAGTTATTTTTACTTTTTATAAAAATATTTTATCTACAGTACAACATTATATCATCCGTTTGGATGATATAATGGATAATCGCTTGTCATTGGGTGTTTTAATGTTAGCAGTAAACTGTTTCAGAATCTTTTACAGAGGATTTAAAGTATGGGAGTAGATAAAGTCTTGTATGCAACTGTTGATAATTAGATATTAAAACACTCATGTGATACTATTATTCGGCTTCGCCTCGTGTGGGAAACACACATTCGTGTTTTAATACCCCTTATTATACAACAGTTGCATAAATAACTAATATACAACTTTACAGACATGATCATCAACCAGAGTGTGAAGTTGTTACGAATACCGAAATGATAAATACGTTAATGACATTTTTTTTCCTAACTAAACAGTTACAATAAACTTCCGAAATTGGCGAAAAAGTATCTAATATTAATATAAATTTATAATTTGGTTATGTAAATATTAATAGTCGTTTCTACTAAAAGTATCTTTTATTTATTTTTCTCATAGACGGCGGTGAAGAGCAGAGTGTGCCGCACTGTACCAAAATTATTTAACCTCGAGAGACGTACTTTGAATCCCTCGCTACGCTCGGGATTCTATTCTGGAATTTTTCGCTTCGCTTTGGATTCAAACAATCGCTCTCGTCTGCAATATATTATTTTGGTCACTCGTGACACAATCTACTATTTCACACCACTTATTTATTTTAGTTAAATAATACAATAATCGTGTTGAATAAATGTTGCTTTGTTACACATATTCATTTTTTAACATCTATCAATTCATTCAGGTCCAGAAGTTCGTCATCCTCATCGAGTTCTTCTTCGAGCTCAAGTTCTAGTCATAGCTCCGAACATGCACCCAAGAATAAGTAAGTCGTGAAATTAGTTATACTGTCTATACAGTTCAGTAGCACGACTTATAAATAATTAATGTAATAAAATTGATAATACTATTTCACTTCAATGACATTTCTCAAAATCTGTAACATTTTTACCATTAGGCTAATTTGTAATTCAGCAATTTTACTCTAGCGTTTAAAATTACTAATTTAATGTAAAACAAAAAGCGGCTGTTCGAAAAATGGCTTTTGGAACACACTGAATCGCTGTGATAAAATTTCCATTCAGTGACTTGTCTAGCACGCCACGTTCATAATACAGATTTGATGACTTCAACCTGAACAGCGAGCGGGAGTCGGTGCACAGTTCGCCGAAGGGCCGCAAGTCGCGGTCGCGCTCCCCGCGCCCGCGCGCGTCTAACCCGCCCGCTCGCCGAAAGTCGCGCGACAGTCGCTCCGCTGGAGAATCTCGGTACAATTACGTTGCACCAAGTTATAATTTTATTGATTTATTTTTGTTATATTATTTTTAATATTATTATTTTTTTGTTTAATTTTATTAATTACATCGTATAAAAATTGTCGTTGTGTGTGTCTTAAAGACTCGTTTAATACTTAATTGATTGGGTTTAGAATTATGAGTTTATGAATTATGAACTTTACGGCCAAGATTCATAAACTAGTTTTTTTTTTATAAGAAAATGTTAATTGCAATTTTTTTTTAATTACTTATGATTCTTGTTTTCATTACTTAAACGAACAATAATTGCATTATTATGTCGGACCTGACTTATATTTGAAATAGAGTTGGTAATCACTGGTTGTAAAACCTGCATACTGTGAGTTTTTCATCTCAAAGAAGTTGAATCCTGACAGCCTGCGTTTGACCAGTGAAATTGATATTGGCCTATAAATTTCTTATTCTATGCGATTTTATAAAGGTCCATGTAAAAAAGAAAAAAATTTACAGATATACATTTATTTGACAAATAATAGTTTGCTTTTCTCTCTTGTTTGTCTTCTCTTGATTAGTCTGTCCATATCGGACGCAAAATTCAAGTGCTAGGTTGAGTCAAGTGTTGGTATTAATGTTTAACTATGTTTGATTCATTACAGAAGTTCTCGCGACAAGGAAAAGTCCCGCGACCGCGAGCGGCGCGACAGGTCGCGCGGCACGTGCGACGACCGCAAGCAGCGCCGCTACAGTCGCGACGGGAAGACGTATAGCGGCCGCGGCAGGCATCGTTAGTGCTTAATTTAATAATTGTAGCGTTTACAGTAGATTACATCTTGGGATTTATGATCCGATTTTAGGTAGTATTCTACAATATACTATACGGCTTGTCCATTTATGCACCCCGCAGCTTTTGGAGGTCAGCTTCTGGAGATAGATCTCTTTTCCACGACGCCACTTTGACCCGTCTAGGGCCTTTAATAGTCGAAACGAGTTGACGGGTTATCTGATGGTGTTTACTGCCCAAGAATAACAGTAATTGCTAAAAGGCATTCGATTTGTACTAAAGGCCATCCTTTTTAGGCTTCTCTTAATTTTCCCAACGGTTTCCATCGTTGGAATATTATGGCTATTTTATTGACTCATTGTTACTTAACAGGTTGTCGAATGTTTCGTAAAATTGGATCCTAAATGTAGAGATGTAGATCGTGTTTTAGATTAAGGTGGAAAATTGTTAATTACCGAGTAAAACGATAATACAGTGAAGTTAATTTATGCACTCGTGATAATGATGCATCCAAATAGTGTTGGAGTCAAGTAAAAAGGAAATTTCTGGTATGCATTTTATTACAGAAAATTGTTGGAATGGATGGATGGATGGAAAAAAAAACTATGTCCGTTTTGCTCGCTCTAACAAGGCAAAACCTTTAACGGGACATATTTTAACATACAAATAATTTTCTCTGTTTTAAGATGTAATGAGTAATATTCAAGTAATTTGGATGAAGTGCTGCAAATAGAACATGTATTCTGTAAGACGTCAATACATATGCAATGTTTGCAATTTAAAACTATTATGGAATTAAACTGCACTTCAATTAAATTTGAATGGTAGACAGACAATAAAGTCATATTAAATGTGGTACTACATTCCCAACTATTGCTGGTTAATTCAACGGTTGTCTGCCAAGTAAATCATATAAACGATGTTTATTTTTTTTTGTCCATGGATAGTCATTAAAAATCCTGATAGGCGGAATCCTTCTAATAAAAAAATGGTTTAGACAACTCATGCTTTATTCCGCTGCTAAAGAAACCTAACAAGTCGAATCTGACCTTGTGTTAAGCTCGAAAATTTGTCTATTCAGAAGAAATTGACCAAAATTAAATTTATAGTCGCAATATTTAATGGAATAAAGCGCTAATAGCTTGCAGGCTTGTGTTAGCCGTACGTGATCCATTCAGTCAGATAACTGAGTGGGTGTGGATGTGGTCGGTAACGATAAATTTTTGTTACCGCTTCAGGGCTTCAGAAGTTACGTTTAGATCAGTACCGGTTGTTATTGTTAGAATGTAATCGTTAAAATGTGTCGGGGGCTTTTAGATTGCATAACAATTTCCGACATTCGGTTTGACCCGTAACTTTTCCACTAATCTGTATTGAACCAACATGGAGTCTACGCTCCAGGCTCTGGAAATTTCGTGAAGAGGTCTTACAATGGGCTGATGGGTTCGAGAAAATATTTCAAAGTAAAATAAATGTAATATGGATAGAATAATTTAATTCATATATATTACCATAGTATCTTTGTAAATAGTAGGTTATAGCGACAAATGGGTGCCTGGGCTGGACGATGTGTTAAATTTATAAAGTTTCTTTTGTGGGATGTGAGAACCTAAATTGTATTGTGTTTGTTTTTAGTAATAAAATTATTTTTATTGTCATGTTCCAGTCAGTAAGTAAGACGAGGATTTTATTGAGTTATTGATTAGTTACAATGTTCTCTGAAAAATGTCTATTAGCTAGGTTAAACCTATCTACATTAATTGTAAGAACTATTTTAATTATATTAGAGTTTGTGAGGCATACAATTTCCAACTCCTGATTAATTGTATGTTAAGTGTAATAGGACTTAAATTGACCCGTGTAACTTTTTATAAGATCCCCAATGGCTACAGAAATAATATCCAGTTATTGGGCAAAAAATGTTTTTTTTTTTGTTTCTGTATATATTAACTGAATGTTAGTGTTTTATTAATAATGTTTTTGGTAGCTTTGGATCTCTTTGGTAACTGAAATGTTTGAAATGAAAATTATATTTGAATAATACAAAACTCAGACCATCAAAAAGGAAATTATATAGTACTTTGATATGCTTGAAGTCCCAGTTGCTTTGACTTTATAAACACACTAGACAATAGATTCTTTATAATGGTATTGAACGATTACACAATATCAAAGCACTATCTATTGCTATATATGGAATTGTAAAGCATGTAAAATATAAATTTGGTAGTAAAAGATAATTTAGATTATTTCAATGTTATTGTCTCAAGAAATTCAATCCCTTTGTGTAGCAATATACAAATAACATGAGATTTATTTTAAGTACATATTGATTGAAAACGGTTTTAGATACATTTGTGATCTACTTATCCAGTCTATGATTTGAGCATAAACAGGTGATAATTTTGGTGTACCTTTGTTGGTCCGATTTTAAAGTAATTTTGGATTTTTATGTTCAGTTTTGCACTTGAATGCATTTAATTTTTATTCTGAGATTTGGAATGTCTTCTCCATATAATTTTTTTACTATGTAAATGTATATTTCTCTCTTGTAAATATTCGAGTTATCCCGGCTATGTAGTTAGAGTAAAAGTATTAGTCTTGTCAGTGTTATGTGACGCAGGAAAGGACAATTTAGTGAAGACGTGTTTCGACACATTTTGTGAGGTAGAAACGTATGGTAATAGATTTACCAATAAATCAAAGTGATACATACACAAAGTTTTTTTTTTCTATAAAAACAGTACAAAATACAAAAAAATATTTTTTATAAATTCTTCTAGCCTTATGTTGGATTATCTGAAAGATAATGTTTTATTATAAATATATAATACCGTGACAAAATAAGTTTAAAAATAATGTAATCACAATGATATATATTTAAAGCTTACCTCCCTCTAAGCAGCGACATTCCGGCTGGAAAATATAATAAAAAGCACCCATAAATAAATTAATATGTGATTCTGAGTGAAATTTTTTATGTTGTCGAAGATTACCTTATTACTTGCAACCAAATTCGGGTACCTCAGTCCCCAAAAATTTGTTTGCTAAAAGTTGTCAAATCATATCATTGTGTGATCATCTAACTCCTACTTCGTATTTTGTTATATGGTATGATCCAATAACAAAATTCATATCAATTAATGAGAATTTAATCTGACGGCAAACGTAGTGTGAAGCATAATACGTATAGCGTACAGTAGACGAAGTCGTGAGATAAACGTGGATGTCTCATTAAAAACGTAAATTATTACGTAACAATAATTTACATATTTAATTAGTAGCATTTTTATTGTTAACGTTAGTTTTCTTTACACTAATGTACGTAAAACATGAGTATGTCAATACTCACCCCGGACACAATACTAGGCTTCTGTGGGGTCTTGGTAGGTTCCTTTTTCGGTTTAAGCTTCGGGGTGCAAGTAGGGTCTGCTGCGCCACCTAAAAAGAGTATTGTTTAAGGCTCTCCTCGTACCAATTGGAATTGGTTGAAGGTTGAAGGCCTTTAGAAACAAATTGTTTATGGTATTAAGGATGAAAACAACCAAAGTAGAAACGCTCTAAAAATTATCGACGTATCTTTCTAATTAACTTAGGTAATTTCTCCGTCGGATGGTTTGGAAAGACCCTGACTTCGTGATATGTTAGCGGTCATTTTACTATATTTGCTAAGGTAAGTATATTTAAACGACACTACTTAATAAAATTGTCATTACACACATTTATAAACCTTACAATTGGAACAGTTTTAACGCTATTCTTTTTATATAACTGCAGACGATTTCGGTAACACTAAAGGCACCACCGACGCGTTGCCGACCGAAAACGGAAAAACGGGATACCCGCATTATTGTTGCGACACAGGGCTTACCGCCACAGATTACTCAGTTGTTAGGTACGTCGTTATCACCGTATACGCACTTTGGTATACTATGAAAGAATTAGCTCGTCGTTTTTATTTTTTACTTTATGACTGGCCCAAATAATGACAGTTTCAATTTTGCTGTTTGTGTCTCGACGGTTTATTAAGGAAAGATTCAATAAATTATTCCTTATCTTCGAAAGTAGTACAAAAAAAGGCCGTGCACAAGTTTATTGACAAAATATCTAAATGATTAAAAGAATTTGAATTGAAATAATTATTGTGACATTTAGCCTTTTACAATTCGATGATTATTTTTTAAAAAACCGACGCGATGCTGTCCGGTATTTTTTTTTGTGTATTTCAGCTTGGTAGTCGGCCCTCTATTATATTTTACTCTTTACTCATGTACCATTAAATTCCATACATTTTCCGTTACACCCTCGTTCACTTAACTGTCTGTTGTAAAGAGTACTTACCTGGGCCTGCAGCACCTTCAGGTGGGCTCACTTTGTACATCTGAAAAGAAATTCTTATTCATATACGTTATACTAAAATTTTAAATAATGTGCATATACGATACGAGTAATAAAGAGATATTTTGAACTTAGTGCGTTTTTCATATAAACATATGAAAAGGTATAGAGAAGGTTAATCGACAATTTTATTTAGAACTGATTGTAACTATGTCTAGCTTCCGATTTCCAGTCCACTATACCAGGGCACACTTGTTGCAATTCATTCAGGATGCCTACAGGTGTGCCTACAGTTGTCTTGTGTGAAGTACGAGGGGCTAGCGGATATTAAATTAATATATGTTGCTATTAACGCGTTTTATTCCCGAGTCTGACAACCATTACATTACAATGTAGATACATAATGAATGTATATATGATATTACTCGTAATTACTTCAATAACAAGGTACTGAACAAGGCACAGTAAGATATTACAACAACCAGTACCGACACAAACGTTAGTCATATAATTGTTCGTCACACCTGGGAATTGAACCTGGAACCCATCGATTCGTAGATCGGGTCACTACAAACTGAGCTATAAGTGTGAGTTATTTCAGTAAGAAATTAATATGAATAGAAAATATGTGTATTGTTGCTGTTTTACCCTTCCGTCGTCGCCGGCGGCTAAGCCTGAAGACAGCGGTAACACCTCCGGCCCCCACTGCTTCACGAAGTGCCCCAATCGCGCCACACGCTGCGCCGCCGTAGTCACTGTATGCGACCCGCCGCAATAGCGGTTGCAGAGATGTTTATCTTTGTCCGATTCAGACCTAGTGTCAATGAAGTTTTATTTTTCATGAGTATTCAACTAATCTTATCCGAGCTGATCGCTTACTGAGCTTATGATTGTCCGGTTGAGACTTATTGTAGATCAAGTGTTAGTATAATTTATTATTGTTTAATTGCTTCTCTATGTCCGATCTTAATCCGACTCAGGTCGGAACTTCTAGCTAATTTGACATGTTGTTAGACATTACGTAGTTCGAAAACTAAGAGGTACAAGTATGTCATATGTGACACATGGATGATTTTTGACATTTCACATATTTTAACGTTTTTGAATTCCGACAACAAAATGTAGGTACATTGTCTAACCCCTTTCTGTGGTGCGAAGTTCGGGAATCTTATCAAGCAAATTCTGTACGTCAAAACGAAAATAGCTGTCAACAAATCAGTGAACTAAGTGTCAACGTCGTGTCAGGTCTGTGTCAAAACATGAAAATGGAAATTGTTTTGACACCTTTTTGTTCATTTTAATACTTTGACAGTACTCCCAACTGCCGCAAAAATAATTTATTTTTAAGAAATAATCAATAAAATAATGAAATTTTCAATGATTTCTCGACCTATCAAGCAATGCTTTGTCAATGTAGTTGATGTAGACTCGAATGTTTCAAAGAGCATAGTACTAACTAGTCGGTGACCATTAATTGGTGCAGCGGCGTCCGTCAATAACCGCATCCGGGTTTAACAACTAAATTCTACGGGCATTGCGGTTAATAATCTCCCTGTGAAACTATATCCATATCGTTTAACTGTAACAGATGCTCACAATTTTTTATATTACCGATATTTTGACCTTATCACATGGATGGTCTCGACATCATCGTGATCTATGTAATATCGATAAAAATACAAAAAACAGTGAGACCCGTTACAGTTAAAAATGTATACTGTCCGCAATGATATAAGTATGAAATATTTTATATTTTTATATCTAACCTAAACACGTCAATTGATAGTTAACTTCTCTAAAGATGCATATTAAAAAAAATTGTATTATCATTGCCAAATAACATCATTCACCGTGAGTACATGTATTCAACAACTCTACAATAACCCTGTTAGCCGTCAAAGGCCCGCTTCTCGGTAGTACTCGTAGTGTGAAATTCAATAGTGTCAAATAGTTAAAAAGCTACACTAATATGACAGTATATACAATTTGCTTATGTAATTTTTTCCATTAAGCGCTTACTTGGCCTTTTGCGGTTGTTTCTGGACCATTTGCTTGTCTATGGACTCCCAGTCGTGCATGTTCCGTTGAGGTAAGTTCGTAGCTTGAGATTTGCGAATTGCATCTGAAATGACCATTAGTAAGCACACGTACGTATAATAATAACACACTTAGATAATCACACTTAGGTAATAACATTAAATATTATTTATTTATTAACATAAAATGAAGAACAGAACTACTCTTTTATTGTCTCGTATTGTGGATTTATTGGAAAACATTTGAAAATAAAGAAAACAGCACATTTATAGAAATTATTCTATTGTTTGATTCTTTTCTTCTTTACATTTGTTTTGTCTCCATGTTTGTGTACTTATAAAATTTAAATGAAATAAAGAAATAATAGTATTCTTTAACAATACTGTATACGGTATACGAAATTATCCAGGTATTTAATTTCAATAGCTCAGCAATGACATTGAGATTTTTCATAGCGCATTTGTAACTTTTAAGAAAAATAATATGATTTTTTTTTATCGTTTCAAGAACAGTTATTTATAACTACTGCTTCAATCAATCATTTTTACATAATTTTCCTATTCCTCATCATCACCGTCTCCGGCCACTGCACCGCTGGACTCGGGTCGTTTGTCACAATAAAGTCCACAAAGCTGTCCAAGTGTGAATTGCAAGACTTTATATACCTTACAAAACAATATAGATAACTATCAGGTGTTCATATTTCTTCACGATGGTCCACTTCATTGAAACAAGTGATATTCATTTTGATACGGAATAAATTTGAAATAATTAGATATGCGTACAGGATTCCAATTCCGAGTTCCGTGTGGGAGACCGACGTTCAAACATTTCGACTTTCATTCCTTATTGTTTACAATTTCCTATTAAATTTTTAATAACATGATCACTGTTAGCGAAATTAAATTATAAATTATAATGAATGAATGGGTATTAATCATAAATATAACTATGGTACGATTCCTTTCTATTACAAGTGCATTTTAATGAAGCACTTACTTTGTAATAATTACTATTTGATGTGTGCTTATTTATATACAGCGTGCCTACATGACAACAGTGAACAAAATTTTTATGTTGGTATATTATTATGATTTGTATTGTTAAAGTGTTTTATCATAGAAATGGCATATGTATATACGCTCAGCGTTTTGCTGAGACATCGCGGCGCCTCTATAAATTACATTTAGTTAGCGGTGTCAAAAATCGAAAACGTCAAAATGACTAGAATGAGATATCTACTCGTAAGTCATCGAATTCATTTGAAATTCGAATTGTGTCGTATCTAGCAGAATATTTAATTTCTTACGTAGAGACCTAAATGTACTGTATACCTAGTTCGTAGCTCAGATATGGTTTCAGCGACATGGTGGCGGGCATCGGTTTGCTGACTGGAACAGTGGATGCTGCCTCCATTGGCATAACAGCGTTAGCGTCACACGAAATGCAGTTGACATCCCTGGTAAACACTCAAAGATAGTCAAACGAACATACTTTATCAGAACATCGAGACTCGAAGCCTTCGAAATGTAGGAATGTTCAGAGCACCTGCTAATATCGTCGTATATTACTTTAGGCAACGTCGACAAGTGTTGGAACTGTTAGTGTCCACAACAATTGGCTGTCACCACATATAATTTTATTATATACTATTTGCTTGGGAATATACATAAGACTTAATTAATAGTGACTATGGAATGAAATTGTTTTAAAATACCCTTTTCCTTGTACCAGTGAAATCAAAGTTAAAATAAGAGTCAAATCAAAAACAAAGGGTCAAACACAAGTAAAATTTAGATTGTGTTGTGTTGTTTTATGAATCGACATATCATCCAAAGCGCCTCGCGCTACGATATACAGTTAGGACCAGGGCAGCACAAGAGTCACCTATTCTTCGCTTAGACCAACAGACTTACCAAAAAATAAGGTCTTATGTGCACATACATAAGTCGTATTTCTATGTGTGAATATATATAGCAGACGTCATTTTGTTCTACGGATCAAACAAGAATGAAAAAAGTCGATGTCTTAATATAGCAACTCATTTATGAGGACAGTTTTTGTTATTATATTTTTTTAATTTTTTAGGTGTCTTTATATTCAATAAAAATTACATACCTTAACAGTCGTTTCTTAGTTCCCGCAGCCTCCACCTCCCGGCGCAGTGACGCCATCTGCTTCAGATTCTCCTGTAACTGTCGCAGTTTGGTGTTGAAGAAGTCCTTTACCGGACACAGCTCCATCTTGTCAAGTTTCGTCTCGATTTCCCGCTGAATGTCGTCAAGGGCTTGTTGCCAGAGCGCTTCCTGAAAATAAGTTGATTAAAATAAATGTTTGGGCCCCCGCCCCGGCTTCGCACAGGTTTATTTAATTTATTAATGAAGAAAATGAAAGGTGCGCTTATTAACGTCTCGTTTTTTATTGAGATTTTTATACAAAAATATTACCCAATATCCGACTTTTCACGTAATAATGTTTAACACATGCGACAATTAATTGTCATTTATATAGAAATTTTTACTTTTATGAACAATACCTTCAATTATTATATCTGAACTTTTCTATTACTCTGTATTCTGGAACATAGATTTTTAGACTTTTTTACTTTGACATCAAAAAATGTAGACTCTATAAGACATCAAAACAAATATTCACATAACCCACACATGTCTGCCAACCGTTACGGAGCTTTAGGTTTATAGGTCGTCTCAATATTGCTAGGCATGTAGTTAGTATAAATTGATGTGTTCGCAGAACGGTGGTCCCTATATGATTACGTAAATCAACGTAATTTTCATTCAACGGCACAAATTTTTTTATTGAACGTTAATTTTTTGTTCGCATCTATCTACCAATATTAGATCCTCAACAATGTGAAGCAGGCTGTATTTGAACAGACGCAAATCAGTAGTCGAATTTTTAACTTAGGTAAATAATTACTGAACGGACGTTGTGTAACTAACGGACAAAACGAATGTTTCACAATGATGTCACTGGTAACAAAAATGAAGTCAGCACGGACATTGTAAGGTAAACGTATTTGTAAATTATACTGATTAGTAATTACCTATAATAATCTTAGTGTAGCTACGGTACGTGAATGACAAAATATCTACATCTTAAAATGACAAGAAAAATACAATGAGAATAAAATAAATAAGGTAAAGTAAGTATTTTTACAGGGATACATGTGAACAACTACCACTAGGGAACCCTATCAACGCATTATAATACTAAACAATAGTTGTCAGAATTTTCATCTATTTGTCTGGTTGTCTGTGCGTTTGTTCGAGCCGAACTCAGAAACGGCTCAACCGATTTCGCTCTGGCTCTCAACAATGAATTGCAGTAAGCATCACTTAAAACCCAAAGTTTTTTTCATTACAATCCGTTCATAAATAAGAAAGTTATATACATTAACTAGCTGACCCGGCAAACGTTGTTTTGCCATATAAATTATTAATTATATATATCGCTAATAATTATAATAATTTTCCTAAAAAACAATATCAATCCCTTAAGGCAATAGAGTCTACAATATTTTTTGCCATCCCATCTTTAGCTAACACAAACAAACTGGATGGTTTGCCCACTCGAGAGCATACCACGTAATTGTCCGGGTAAAAACATGATGTGATATGAATAAATGATAAATTTATTTGAAAATAACACTAAAATATTGAAATGATAATTGTAAACGTCACTATTACGATTGATGCATAAACAATAGTAATAATGGCCGAAAACTGTAGGTAGTGAGAAAAGAGATCTCATCCCTACTCCGTGCTGTTTACTGGGTCAGAAATAACACCGGTAGACGCCTGGTGAGGATAACTGATCAAGTGATAATTAAACAGTTATCGACCTGGGTTGAAAATTATTACATTACTAATATTGCTATTAAAAAATAGAAGTTGATGTTAGAAGGGTCAAAATTTAAGGTTGTATGTATTTTTAATGCCACTATAAAAAAATAAAAATAAATATTTTTGTCCATAAACTAAAAAAAAAAAAAAATTGCGGTGGACCAATCACTAAGGGGTATAAAAAATTGATAAAACCTTTCTCAGACCTACTAAATATACATATAAAATTTCTTCAAAATCGGTCAAGCCGTTTCGGAGTAGTATGGTTACTAAAACTGTGACAATTTTATACAATATATTAGATATTGTAATTTGTAATTCACATCTAACCTTCATTCGACATCAGAGTCGCAATGCTCGGCTTGGGTATTTTCTCACATTGAGAAGGATTAAGGAAAATGTCGATTGATGGTGAATAACGATGTATGGCGAGAAGATTGGAGGTTGATAATTACATGGTAGGAAACAAAATAATTATATAAAATGTTACGGCAATTTTTTGTTTATTTTAAGCAGATTCGAACTGAAGAGCTCTTGAAACATAGGGAAACTGAGTCTGTTGACTTGAGTTATGTAAGTACATTCTTGTAATTCGTTTCCTGGCGACCTTACACTCTTGTCGCCTCACATCAGGTCAAGTTAGTACGTACATAAACAAAGTCTGGCTGTCTGCCTGGATGCGATAACCGCAAAAACCACTGTCCAGATTTTATAGCGTAGAGTGATTAATAAGAGCGGTGTAAGTTCTCATACGGAGTAAACATAAGTAATTTATAAAATGCCTGATAAAATCTAGTAACAATTCATGTGCGGTCCCAATTTATGAACGAAATAATCAGTTTTCCCGAACAGAAGCGAGTGTGATACCAGAACTAACATCAAGATTAATTTGAAATCCTGAAACCCATGATTTTAAACTTAACTCGTCGCGGAAATTATATATGGAAATTGTAACGGGTACTCACAAATTTTATTTTTATTTTTTTCAGTTTCGCCTTCACCATTATCCATGTAATTGGGTCGAAATATCCACAAAAACATAAAAGTCGCGAGTTTACAGTTAAAACGTATCCTAAATGCATTAAACCCTCAGGCCATTCAATACAAACATCAATAGAACGGGCCAAGGTCAGTATCAGGTCAGCACGTACGTACCTGCATGTTAAGTTTCCCGAGCGCGTGTTCCAAGCCGCGCGAGAGGTCGTCGCACGCGAGCTCGAACTGGTCGTGCGACACCTTCCGCGCCAGCATACGGAGGTCCGCTTTCTCCGCCATCGCCTCCACCATATCCTCGCGGTCCAGCTTGATGGTCTTCAGCAGCTCGATCTGCTCTAGAAGAGCCTGGAGAAAGAGTTAGTTTTGAGTTCAGGAGGGTTACTTGATGGTCTTTATTGTTAAGGTTTACGGTTTCTATTTAAAAAAAAAACAAAGAATTTTTTTAAACCATTGAAAAATGAGGTGAAAAGATCTTGATTGATTGATTGATCACATCGCTGATTAACGAATATATTTAAAAGCAAACTAAAACTATAGAAAAATATGATTTAGTCAATGCAGCTCTGTTAACTTATTTACATTGTAATGACAATTGTATATTTTTATACCCATCTGTACTATTTCAATATAATATGGGTAGTATTAAAGCGGTTTATTACATCAAATTTTGTAATTTCTTGAGGCATTTAAATATTTTAAACCGTAAATTTAACGTCGCTTACTAAGCATTTTGTGCATAATACTACACAAATTAAATTTAAAATTGGGGAAAACACGAATAAAAAATACGCACATTCATATTATATTGGCGATCATCTTTTTCTGCAGCCAGCTTCATTGCCGTTTCGTGGACCTGTTTCAGCTGCTCTTGCATATCCTGAACCGTTTGGAACAGCTGCACGAGACCTGCAATGATGATGTACATTTGGTTATGAAAAAGCGTCGAGATGATTCGGTTGTGCCGTTACATAGGTAACTTTCGTTTTAGAAAGATTTTAGGATGCTAAAAATAAATTGTACCAATTGTTCAATAATTGTGTACCATCATCATTTCCCGGCCCTCATTCCAATCACTTGGGGTTGGCACAGTGTGTTTTTCTTCCATTCATCTCTATTTTTCGTCATTTCAGTGCTCACATCCTTAACCTTCATATCGTCTTCCAAACAGTCCATCCACCTCTTCTTCGGTCTTTCCCTTCCCTTATATCCATCCAATTCCATTCTCATCTATATTCGATAAATATATTCCCAACAACGTTCCCTGTTTGTGGAGCCTCCTGCTGAACAACTATAGCCAGAATCTTTTATTGGAAGTTGTTGTCGCTGGTACCACACATTTTAATTGTGATGACACTTGCGTAGGCTTTTTAATTGCCAATTAAATTTATTTAAATTCGCCCTTCTAGAATCAACCGTGAAATGTTTTTAATTTATTTCTAATAAACGAGCTCCTCGGCACATATTTTCCCGTCCACAGATAAATGATTCTTTGGTTACAGAAGTCCATGAGCGGTAGTAGCTACTTCCCATCAGGGCTTTGATGTACACAAAGTATGAGAAGACTGATTAAAAATATCTTTCTCATGTTCTTACCCAAAAATAATTTAATTAACAGTATCATTGTAGAGAAATACCTTGTAGATCTTTTAGTAGATCAGGTGACAATTTTCCAGCTGCTAAATCGGATGTCAACGAAGCCACCTGCTTCATCAGGTACTCCAGCTGGTCTTGGAAGGAGGTGAGCTGCAACAATAAACTTACTTAATAAAACTGTATTGGGGCGGCCTAGAATACTCCCCCAATCCCATGCTAGTAGAATGGGCTGCCGTAAGAAGCGACAGAAGCCAGTTTGCTTGGTGGTAGGGCTTCGCGTATTCATTATCAGTGATACATTTCGTCTTGCTGACGTCTATGGGCGACGGTGACCATTTACCACCAGGTGGCTGGTCTGCTTGTTTGTCGGCTATTAACTTAAAAAAAAACTTGAATGTTTAAATTTTCATTTTCATATGTAAGCCGATGGTAGTTATGTGATGACTACCAGCTATAGACATGGGCAACAGCTAGCACGCATTCAGTTGGACCATACCTGGACGTAGGTTGTTGTGAAAGATATTTTTATTAACGACAATGAAAAGTGTAAGTTTAAATTAGACGATAGTGACCTGGTCTTTAATAACTCCGTCATTTTTGCCGATGCTCTCGCAGCACTCCTTGAGCTTCTTCTCCACCTCGTTGAGCCTGTCCACCAGCTCTGCCGTAGCAGCCGTGAACGACTGCCTCGCGTATGCAGACGGCCGGCGATCTAATCGCGAAACGACTTCAATCTTTCAATAATTATAAAGACTCAAAAATACAAATATTCTATAATGTTATAAATTTGAACTTGCTCACTTTACGTTGTTGGGACGTTTCTAAACACAAATACATTTTGACATTAGTTCTCTGTTTACCTATTTGTTCGAGCATCACATATAAATTACTAATAGTTTCTGATATGATTTTCAGTTACCTTCATGGGAAAGAAAATTACTAAATGTATTTATATTGCAAGGTTTTCTATGTTGTCAAGATGGAGTCATAATGTGCGAAACAGGTTTATGTCAAAGCGATTTTAAGAAAAGCATAGGTAGGTCTTGATAGAGTGAAAGAGATGGATGGATAAATTAACAGAAACATATAGAAAGGGCCAAAAGTAGAGATACTCGCCAGGCACAGGCGCAGGTGGAGGCGGCGGTGTTGGAGCGGTGACTGCAGTCGCAGGTGCTGGAACCAGTGGTGGCGGTGGAGGAGGCGCTGGCAGAGATTCTGTTTGAACAAAATAAAGTATAGTAACATATAATGACAAGCACATTAAAAAAAATGGTGTAAATAAAAAATACTATGACGGTTCAAGGAGAGCAAGTCATGTTGATCAGTGTCCATCGGAAACATATCACCTTATTTTCAAAACTGCAACAATGATAGACGTTACTGATACTAAAACTAATTAAGGAGGAAATGCATAGACGACGAATTTTAGGGCTGCAGGCTATAATAAAAATTATCACAAACCTTTTCAATTTTTTTTTGTGAATGGGCACCATACGTCCTGTTTTGTTCATCCTGAGACCATGCCAATTCTTAATGACCAATGTAAGAAGTAAAGGGTCATTTTATGGGACGTCGCTATGTTAGTGTATTTAATTTATCCCAGCAGTAGATAGGAAAGCACCGCCATCCTTAATTTAACCGTAAAATGTATTAAACGTATTTAAGTTGTTACGTTAGAAACCCCATTAACAAGCAGCAAACGTAGAATGCTTGTCATGATCAGACTTTATCTCGTGGTCTTATCAAATTCTCACGAAATTTGTGATATGGTTTATATGCAAATATAATTAGAAAGATGGAGCTTTTAAGTTCGATTTTAGGAAACATTAGACAATGACTGGATAAAATTTGAAAGGACGTATTATATGCATTATCAACGCACTCAATCCGCATGCTTTTAATTTGGTCGTAATACATAATGGCACACGGAGTAACATTGCACTGCAGGCACATTGAAGTTCTTAGGGGGTTTAAATAGGTAACAGGAAGTGGGGGTATATGCCTGAAAAAGCCTGAAATAAATTAATTTTATTTTTATTTCACTTATTTTCTTATTTAAATGAATAGAAATAATGAATGTTTGTAGATCAAGTATTAATTTGACGATTGAGGTGGGAAGTCAGTTTACGGAAACCTACTTTCAAATATCGATACTTACAAGCTACTAGTCTATCCATATTAAAGTATCACTACTGACGAACTGACAGTCGTTCTGAGAAATAAATCCTTATTGAATCGACATACAGATCTTGAACATCTTTTGTTTACAATAGACCTATTTAAGTGTGTTTATTCATTGATTGTTTCCCCTTGTATCTACACAAATATCTTAAAATACCCTTAAATAACAGGTCCTAAAAATAGTCAGCTTCAAACAAATTTTACCACTCCTATAGTCTAAGTTATAAAAATAGTTGTTCTCACAAGGTTATGTCGAGTAACTTATTGATAAAAATACAACCTAGTTCGTTTACGGGTCGTTGTAGTTCATAAGTAGTCTAAGAGATGGCGCTGATTATTTCGTAGCTAAACATTGAAATTTTTTTGTTTATACGGCCGTATATATTCATTTACATCGATGATGAAATGAAAATTTTACAAAATTAGCTTAGGGGTATCAACGTATCTTGAATCAATCAGGGCTACAGGTTGACCAAATTCATACCGCTTCGGTAAAGCAGATGGTCATGGACGGCTCTGGCAGTAGATAGTCTGTGTGTTAATAAATTTAAAATATAGATTGGAGATCATCAAATGCTTAGAAACAGCAGTTAACTTACCCATTCCCGCGTGTATGTCATCTATTGCGGCATAGAAAGCGTGAGTGAGTTTGTCGAGATCCGTTCTAGTTCTTTGCAAGTAACTGTGCAAGGCTGCCAGTTCGTCTTTCGTGGCGCACGTTGGTTGGTCAGCTTCTCCCTCAGTTTCCGTGGGAGCCGGCGTCGGTAGCACCAGAGGCGGTGGAGGCACTATTGCCGAAGGTCTGATGGATGTACATTTTATTAGATTGAGGAACCATTTAACAATAACTCTTTACTACGATAGAATTTATTTGGTATAAACGATTCGTGGTTCTATTACTCAGGGTAACCTTTTTTAATGAACAATATTTATATAAAAAACGATATTAAAATCGTTATATATCGAGGAGTAATGCTAGACAAAGAAAATGATTCAAACTATGATGTACATATATATTATACTTATTCATACAGAGTTTTTGATAATTGCATGTAGTTAAATGATCTTTAAACAAAGTTAAATAAAACGAATCTAGTAGAGGTAAAATAAACGCATTCACAAGTAAATTTACAATACTAATATAGATATATTGGATACCGTACATCGATTTATATGAAATGAAAATGATTAAAATAACAATGTTAGTAATAATGGATAGTGCAAAAAGCAAGCATGTTGGTCTCCATTTCAAGAGGTCCTTTATACGCGTATTAGAAACGAATGATCACCTCCTTCGGAGAAGGAAATAATCGTGAGGAAAATTGCATCCCTGATAGTCCTATATACTGTTTTGAAAGGTGTTTAAAATCTAGTAATCTCGGTGGACTAAGGCCTTTACCTTGCACATTGTAACAGGAGATCCGATCCCAGGATTAAGACAGTTTTGAGTTAAATAGATAAATAATAAGTTGCGATATACAAGGTAATTAGATCGTATTGCTATTTCAAGACAGGTTGTGTTTTAAGGGTTTACAACAACATATTAGGAGGAATATTAGTCCAAATACGACGTTTATAGGCACCAGGCCTATAGACAGTAGTCCTGTCAGATTTTATATGACATTTAAATGTTTTATTTACGGGTCTAGGTCGATTGAAATGTCGAATTTATGTATTCTAGGCCGGAGTTGTGAGTTCATGAGCATTATTTATTTCTAAATTGCAATTATGTTTAATGTACTATTTTCTTTTAATTACACATTTGCGTCTCGTCACAATGAAATGATTGAGCGGTTATGCGGTCTATTGTTCATTATCGAACTGATCATTGACATTCATCGACCGTCTCAAGGGCGCGCCGCGATCGATTCCATTCCATGTAACAAGATATTAAACTAAACAATTCTAGTCGGTTGCGGTTGTGGGACGAGTAATGGAATGCAATCATAAAATAAAAGTTCTTTTTAATTTAATTTGATACCGCTTATTGAATGGTTGAAAGGCTTGTTAAAGTTGTAAAGATAGCAACACTTGGTAGTATCGATGTTTCGTAGTGTTTCTGATCGGCATTGACAATTTATTATCAGGGGGCTCCACTACTTCTTTCATCATTACAACTAATATTGTCCCACTGCTGGGTTTGAGTATTTTCTCGCAATGTGAGTGGGTTAGGGCCGTAGTCTACTACGCTGACTTCATATACCGTTGAGAACATTACCGAGAAGTCTTAGGTATGCAGGTTTCCTTACGATGTTTTCTTTCACTGAAGCAATTTATAATTGATTTTATCAGCTATATATATAAAAATACATTTACTTTACTATTTATGTTATTTTTTGGAATAGTTCTGTGAATGAGCTTTACTTACGCTTTCGAAGGTCTTCGATGAAGTGCTTCCTGCAGACCGGTAGTCTCAGAAATGAGGTCTTGAACTAAGGAGCTCAGTTTCGCTATACCGGCTTCGGCGGCTTCCAGACGTGATGACACATTTAGAGATGTCCACATATCAGTTATGGCTTTGAGGTTGGTTTGTGATCTGTAGTAATGTTAGTTAAAATAATATTCATTATCCGAACATTATAGGTGCGATGAATGGGATTTCATCAGTTCCATTACGTATACTAGATTATTCTTATTCTATTATTTGCACCATCAGGCAAAAACCATTGATCACATTTAAATGATATGTTGCATTATTATCCCATTACAATCCACATTGTCCCACTGCTGGGGCTCGGGTCTCCTGTCGCAAAAAGAGGAGTTGATGCCATAGTCCGTTATGCTAGGGCAAGTGCTGCGGGTTGGCAGGCTACACCAGCTTTGAGAACATTATGGAGAACACTTAGGTATGCAGGTTTTGCAGGTTTACTCATGATATTTTTCTTCAAAAAAAAGAACACCGAGCCCCATAAAATATCGCTGAAATTTTTGAAGGCAATATAAAGACGTAACCAGATTATGCCTATTTCTTGTTTCACGATTGTGTGTATCACTGTTTTGCTAGTACATATTCAATATTTTTTATATGAATACTAAATTACTATAAATATATAGACAGGGTGAGCATACTTAATTCTTTAAATTTACATTTGATAGTGCAAACTCTACACTTCGTTTTTAGCATTTAAAACTAAATTAAGGGACAAAGCACTTTTTACATTGTTAAAATTCAATTTATTGCTTTTAGTCTTCAATATTAAAGATGGGTCATCAGCAAACATTCCGCATAATTGTGTATAAAATATATCATAAAATAAATCGACAAAGGAAAGGACCTAGAATCGAGCCCTGTAGTACATCAAACACAATCCATGATCTCGATGATTTGGCATCATTAATACTAATACATTGAATCCTATACTTCAAGTAGAATGCAATCAAATTGAGTGTACTTATCGCCATAGTCAGTAAGTTTAAGAATTAGTGTTTTAAGGTCATTACAATCAAATAGCTTTAGACAGTTCATAAAATACATCTATAGCATTCTGTACTTCATCACTGCATATGTTGTACTACGACCATTAATTAAATCGCATTGTTCAGGGTGAAGTATGTTGTTTCTGTTGAAATGTTTAAGGATTTTATTTAGTCAATCTTTTCGAAATTTTTACGGACAGTTGGTAGAATAGCAGAAACTAGTCTGTAATGATTACTATCTGATTGATCACGGGATTAGGAAAGAGGAATGATTTTGATATATTTCATTGTATCCTGGAAAGTACCCAAATCAACACATTTGTTAAAGATTACATCGATTACATTATTTATAGTTCTAAGAGGCGTTCCCCACAGGTCACCCATATCTTTAATTTATAGTGACCGAAACGTTTTAACTACTTCTGATGTTGTAGTACGTTTAATTTTAAATAAAACACTACATTCAGTAAAGAATTCTTTTAATAGATTGAGCTTTTACCGACGGTGAAATAAGTTGGTCAACGTAACAGGTATGTATGTATTGAAAGTAATTTTCAAAAGCGGTTGCTACTTCTTAATCAAAGGTATTTTATCGACATTAACATTATTTCATATTAGAGGTCGCGGAATATATTCTTACCGATTTCGATACAAATAACGTTTTAGGTACTTTTAATTTTATTAATTATTCAAGCAAAGATGGGGCCCGTTGATTTATTTTATCTATATTTCGTACAAACTATTTCTACTTTTGAAAATATCTGCTGTGGCCCAATCAATAAACGAAAATATTTTATTCATGTCCCTATATTCAAATTTAAATATTTTATTATATACAGAATCTATTGTATTGAATAGCACTTTATATAGACCATCAGGATTACTCTGTTCCACGGGTAAGAGTCCGCGGATTATGAGGGAGCCTCCAATTTTAAAGCGTGATATGTTATCTTTAGTTATATATTTATATTTGACTAACAGTTCATTTGTGCAAAACTGAGATATGCTGACTAGAGCGGTCAGACATCAAATTGTTAGTTATTTCCTTATTTAAAATGTCACAATTACAATACAATCTTATTTATACGTAGCTGACGTCGCAGATGTTTGGTGAGTTCAGTGAATAGCGAATTTAAATTGAAGATTATTATTACTATTATTATTGGATTTGTATTACGTATTCAATTTGAAAAATTATAAGCGCGAGCAGCATTTAAACTTGAGTTTCCCGAACGAGAGACCTACGATCAAATCTAGAGGCTACCGCCGCTTCATTATTGGTACGTTAAATATTAATAACTAACACACATTATGGGTATAGGTGGATATGTTTAAGACAATAGTAAACAAACTTTTGGCTGATTTTATTCAGCTTTTGTGATAAATTAATATGTTTCTAATTCACACAATTTAAAATCGACCCCGCGATAGTAAAATAGAGCAAACACTAAATTTAATATGCCTTATACAAATCACAATTAGTACTCATAAGGCGTAGTAGTATAGCGGAACTAAGGTGGTTGCTAGTCTACATTAAAACAAAAAACGCATCAAGTCACTTTCATAATTTAAGTGGAAAATTCCGACAAGATTTGCTTTTAGATTACCCAAACGTTAAGTATTAAAAAATAACTTTTACTTCACGAATTTTAAGAAGTACATATTTTATTGATTACAGTAGGTTTCCAATTTCATCCGTCACTTACCTAACTTCTTCCAATATTTCCTCATTTTTCGGCATGCTTCCGTACACCCTGTTTTTTAAATCCTCAACGGTATTTTCCAGTAGGTTAAATTTGCTGATTGTGACTAGAGACAGCTTCTCTGAAGATGTTATTCCAGTAGGAAGTACTGGCGCAGCTTGTGGCGGAGGTGACCGCGGTCGAGGAGGACTTTGCGGGGCTGGGGATTATGAAACTATAAACTCGAAAAATTCGTTTGCTAATTTGGCTAAACACGGTTACTTTAGTACTATATATTTTTAAAGTTGTATGTGGTAGAGTACTATTTTAAAAAATTACCTAAATACCTTCCTAATCGAATTTATATCGACTGATTTGGGGAAATCTTAAAAATTACATTTGATTATAGTTATAAACATAAAAAAGTGATGTATATAACTATCCAAGTAGTCATAATAGAGAACGGTTTTCGAATTATCTACTTGTACACCACTTCTCGTGACGAAGACTCGCTATAAAAGTTTTCTTCGCAATTTTTTTCAATACCCCTTTTGTGCTACATTCAAATGTTGACGTCTTGTTAGACGACCAAAAATAAAATTAAAATTAAAATGTATATACATAATATGGCGTTTATACGTATTTCTTAGTAAAAGACGTCTTTAGAAAAGTGAGGTTTCATCTTACTTGGTGAGTCAGACTTTTTCACTCGTTCCACTGAAAAAAAAATTAATACAAATCGAATATAGTTAAGTTGGTATTATCTAATTTATATCTAAAATGAAATTCTTATTTGTACACGTAGATTTTGAAATGAATGAAACAGAAAGTAGACAGAAGTAACGCTATGATAGGGGTACTTAGTCTCTGTCCAGCTAAATCTAAAATAGGTTTCTTCGAGACAAGTTTGACACAGTTGATTTTGCGACTGCGCTAGGATTATACATAGTATTATAATTTTAATATTTCAAGATGCACTCAACATATCAAGATGAAATGTAGAGTTTAAAACTTTTCAGAGGACGCACAGCCCGAAGACTGTTATTACTTATGAAAACTAAAATGAAACTTATTCTGTAGCTGTGCCTTAACACAGCTACGTTTGACATAAGAAACAGTAATAATTTTAAACGATGTTTTTTTCCAAATCTTTTGAAAACATTCGAATGTTTTTTTTTAAATTGAGTATTCGTTTTTTCATTTTATATATCATTTTAGATTGTAATGTTTTATTTAACGGAACACTTTCTATTTGCCGCGCCATCAACGCTGCCACTAGTGGTAAATGATTCCGTGTAATCTATGGTACAATACAATGTACAATGAAGGATATTCGTATTGTATTATATTGTAAAAGGAGTATTCAACTGTAAATGAATATGGCCCAATAATGGACTGCAAACCAGTCTTCTATATAAATTAACGTAATTCATGGGAGTAAAAATATTCTATAGACTATGTCGGCAAAATTAAAATTTCCCTAAAGGATTCTACTGATGCGCCGACAAGAGTAATATAACATAATTAATTAATTACACTGTGAATTAGCTTGTGTAGAACCGTGTGCTCCTATGAAAGTGAACTTTAAAGTTCAATATTACTTTCCTTTCTCCCAAACTTATAAAACTTTCTTACCGACTAATATAGTTTCTTGTTCGGGCGAGGCGCTTACTACCGGCGGCGCTGCAACATTTAGTCCATATTAACTTATGTTACATACGTGATATGAAAATAAAATGTTGAGTCTGAAATAATTTTACATTAACTATGAGAATCACATAAATATTTATGCGCTTTGCATTTGATAATTCCAAGCGGTGCTGAACTTGATCGCCTGATGGTAAGTGGTCACCGTCGCCCATGGACATCAGCAAGACCAAAGGTATCACTAGTGCGTTGTCGGCCAGGAAATGAGAAGAAAGTAAAAAAGAAAATAGTGTCTCTCAAGCCCCTAGCCGGAACACCACGAGTCGTTTGACGGCTGACTCAAGTGGGAGGGTGATAGCTAGCCAGGCGGTAATAATATTGATCATTAATAAGTCATCCTTATTAATAATACTTGTAATATAATGTTTACGCGAAGTCTTATCACCAAGCAGGGTGGCTTATTTCAGCTCTTAAGACACCCTGTCCTGCCAGCATGGGATTGTGGGAAGTATTCTAAGATAATATACATATATTATATGATATTAAGTATATGATATTAAGATTTATATAATATATATGTATAATTATGTATCTATATAATTTAGATATAGATATATAATTTCAACTTAGTGACGGGCCTTATCCTGTTATTATTATTTTAAAAATCATTTATGTATTTCATAAACAAATTAATAGGCGTAGATGTCAGTAAGCTGTAGTGACCACATATTTAGAAGTGGACCAATCGTTTGGTACCTACTTATAATTTTTCCATACGTAAATATTCAAAATTGCACAAAACCGATTTATAGATACTTACAAGTATCAATCTTTTTTACAATTTTCGGTTCCTGGGGCTGAAAAAATATTTCTATGTTATTTTCATGTTTATGAGGTTAATTAAATACGACTTCGATCTTATCAAGTAATAACAGTAATTAAAGTGTAATTGTTTGATTTTAACAGTCCGCGAAAGCAAATAAAGATTGCTTTTTTTCAAAACCTTTAGTTTCAGGTTTTTTCTATTACCGTATCCACGATGTATTCGCTGATGGCTATGGTCTGCGCGTTCTCCCTTCCCAAGGGCAGCGCCGCTACGCTACCACGAAGTTCCACATTCTTGCCGAGTACCCGCAGTTGCTGCGCCAGGCAGTGGAGCACAGTTTGAAGCATACCGAAGTCTACCACACCTATCTGTTTTACACAAAAAATATATTGAACTAATGATTCAATGTAGTTTTACGGTAGTTTACAATAATCCAATTGGAGAGACCCTTCGTAACTGACCTAAGGCCAGTAATGGCCTCGTAGTTTAAAAATCGGTTCCTGCACTAATATCCCAGGTACGAATCCTGAAAGCATCTGTAACATTTCAGTTATGTGCGTATTACGTATAAATTATTTCTTGCTTCGGTGAAATAAAACATGTAGAAGAAGTTCGCGTATCTATGAGTTTTGCATACTGATAATTAAGGAGGGTTATATGTCTTTTTGTAGTTTTTTTAAATATATATTATATTTTTCCAGTTTTAATTAAGTTCTCGCTTTAAGAATTTATATATAATTATAATTTGATCATTTCATTCAGACCTTAAAACCCGCTGGAAGATAACTGGTGATCGTCTGAGGTGGCTCTGAACTTTAGCTTTGTCCTGGATCTATGTACCTCGGTTGCAATATGTATACTATTGTGTTATGCATTATGGTAAAGATATCCTATACTTGCAAAAGCATTATGCAGAACTCCCAGACTTTGCATAGATTAAGCTCTTTTGCTAATTAAAGGAAATTCTATTACTTATACTTTTAAACACTTAGAATTTCAGACAGCACTTATCGATGTTTGTGAAATACATTTTACAGACCGACCCATCCAGTAGATCTTAATTTCAGTATTTAGATTGGTAATTGAAAATACATACCTGCTTATACTGAGATGCTTAACGAAATTATTAGTGCTTATCAATGAGATTATTCTTAGTTCTTTGGATTATAATATCATATTATTATAATATCTACTAGTAATATATCTACGAACAATCTCAAGTACGATTGTTCTCTTATTTCTATTACTTCAAAGCCTCTCCATAGGTTGCAGTACCCATATAACATCAGTTATATTGTATACCAAGCTTACGTTTTCATATTACATGGTATAATACAAATCTCGATCCTTCTCTCTTCATGCACTAGACTCAAAAATTTCTACAGGGACGTTCATGCCGATTTCACCAGCAGATGTCGTGATTCACGAGAAAAGTTTCGCTGTGTGTGATAAATATGAAAATATATACATCACCTGATGGAAACGGCTTGCAGTTATATCGAATGCAGTTATTATTTGTGAGCGTGAATGAATAAGATTAATTGTTCTCGAAAGGAAGTAAGGGCAGATTACTGGTTATCCATAAGAGAGCAGTGTCTTCACAATGATTTTCTTCAAGTAAGCGAGACATTCTCTATTGGACAATAACAATAACCCGTCGTCGAGTACGATGACGATAAGACACGACAAAGATTCAAAATAATGATACTAGTGTGAGTAACGCGAGTTTATATATTTTAGTATGTGTGCCTATGTGTTTATTGTGCACATTCACGTTGAGTCATTAACACAAATTCACATTTAGATTATGTACTGCAAGGTATGATCTCATTGTTCTATTTTTGGTGTGTTTCCAGACGTGTCCTAGCTGTTTTACGCCGGAAAGGTGAATGATGGTTAGAGAACCAATCATTTTGTGTACTTATTATAAGTGCTAAGCTAAAAGCACAGGATTAGTTATAAATGTTACTTGTTCAATAAGTATTTGAGTAATCCTCTTGTACGACAAGTCAGCTTCAGAATCTCAGCTTTTACAAAACCGCCGCCAGTTTCTCGGTGTTTCAATAATTCGTCAGTTTTTAATAAAAACGATGAACCATCGACCGAAGATAATATTTCGTTACATGAAAATAATATCTAAATTATTGCAGTGCAATTTAATTTAGATCCATATAATTTATTATATTGTTTGTTATTTATTATAGTTGTTATAAGTAAATAGTTTAATAAAATTAATACTTCTTTCAGTCTGAATCCTACAAGATAGTCGCTACGTGACGGCTATAAACATCTTAGGTAAGTACGAGTAGGTACGAATATGCCTCAAACCCGTGTGGAGTAAGTTTTGATGCACTTACGGTTAACTTACATAAATATGAACTTCCAAGACGAAATCTATTGGGGATATTATTTTATCTCGTAACCTTTCATAATAGTTATTTTAAACCATATCAAAGGTACTAACTAACTTTAATGAGGCCCTAACTGCATCATTGCTACACTTCACATTGAGTGGTTTTAAGGATCTTCATGGAAGGCAAATCAGATTTCATGTATACTTACTTCAACAACACTAATAAGAACTATATATATACATACGTATATATATATATATATATAATATAACATAACTGTATATATACGTGTAAATATATATATTTATATATATTTACACGTAATACTCTCTTTTAATATACTTGCCAAGGTGATAATTCCTAGTAAATAATATTGCTATTGAATGGTGGGAATGACTATAAGATTCAATATTAAAAAAATTATTAACACTACACAGGTTATATCTACTGAGGTGGTAAAATCTAATTGAGTTTTTTTACCTCCGGCGTACCGATTGCCAAGTCTATCATTTCGCTGATGTTTAACACGACAGCCGTCTCATCTGTGGTAAATAAAGCATTTTAATTATCTTGCATCAAATACGTATTTTGGGCATTTATATTTAATTATAAGCGATCCGCACAAGCACCGGTTTAGATGAAAGGTAAATGGTTGGTGTGTTGGTAAAGGTCTTTGTGGATATGGCGTAATTAGAGAAATTGTGATCGGACTATCGACCTGAGAAATAATATCCAGGTATTTTATAATGTATCTGAGTATGCCATTATTATCTGAATGTATTGTAACAAATTCATGTCAACTGCAGTCAAGATTATCATATCAGTCACTCCCTCATAACAGGGAAGCGTATTAGTATTGTATTGTTACACTAGGTCAATGCGATTAAGATAATTACGGCTGTATATTAGGCTGAATATTCTTCTATACTCCAATATCTATGGTCTACGCCAACGTCATATTAAGAGAAAAAAAATCTATGATCAATAATATTAAACCATAAATAGTTATTTCAAATAGGGGATTAATATCAGCGTTAAACTGTTAGTTACTTAAAAATTATAACATTAATTAGATTACTAAATGAACTACATATTTTTTATATCATATTACATATATTTATGTCTAATACGAAATAATTAGATACTAAGCGCGCTTACACAACTATTACAATAAATATTACATTGTACACTATTTTTCAAAACTTTAATTATTTACCTGCCATATTAGAGGGCCGTGATAAAAATTACTCAAGATGATAATAATATGTTAGAAATTAAAATTAGTCGAAAATATTGAACTGACACTACAAAATACCTAAAACATTTTGACAATAGTAATGAAGTTGAGTGATGTATCTTCATACGTATATTACGATGTATATTAAAGATCCTAAACAATCATTTTATCACAAACAATATTGTGTCAATTTTTTTTTTTCAGTTTAGTTATTTAATATATTGTTTGCCTGAATAGCACCGCTGCCATATAAACTTGACGAAAACGTTAAATAATAAAAAGATTAAGTTAATATACAATAAATAATAATAATAGAATATTTTGAACAAGACAAAGAAAAAATATCAATTTAAAACAAATTTTCATTTTATGTAGAAATGTAAATACTACATTTTGTCCTATTCTGTATTTAAAAATTTAAAATTCAGTTTTATCTTGATAAAAAAATCGAATTTGCGTTCCAAAATCAACCCCGCATTTGAATTTCTTTTATTATTAATGCCAAACATTCAAGATAAATATACAATTTTTTTGTAGAAAAGTGGGTGGTTCAAAATATAATATATGTTTGGTTAGTATTATGTAAGTTGAACTCTTTGAAATAAGCATACAAAAAAATTATATTAATTTTCTTATATAGTGGGATGAATATAAAATGAACATTATTTTAATATCTGTAGTATATACATATATTTTTTTATTGTTATATTGTTAGCACCTACTTTTATGCAGTGACTTGTTCTTGATGCATGAAACGAATAACTAATTTCAAAGTATTTCCATTACATTCGAGAATTGTAACCGGAACATAAATATTCGATACAAAATATTAGAACAAATATTCGATACAAAATATTATACTAATAATTAAATATTATAGTTAACTATTACTTTCACTGGGCATGTATTCGAATCGAATATTCGTATTTCTGTTTAAGTAAACTAATTTTATTAATTTTCATAGTCACATTGATTCGTTTACCGAGTTATATTAGTTGATCGGAAGTACTATTTACGGGATAAGGCTTTCGAATAGAGATCAAATGATCCTTGTGTAAATAATATGAGTAATTGAAAAAGATGAAAAGCAAAAGCCTTGCGGCTCAAGGCTCAAACAGGTTATATTAAAGCTAGGGTTGCTAGGTATCAACTGAAATTACTCATCATGGTTGGAAATTACCTTAACCCTATTGCTGAATTGAAGTCAGTCAATGTTATTAATAGTCGATCAAATGTATGCGTTATTGTTCTAGACATACACTTTAAAATAATATCAGTTTTATTATAATTAAACGTGTGTGGCTTATAGGTCTCACTAAATGTACTTAAGTCGAAAGTGGCATGTTATTTAACTCATAGGTCAATCTACACTTTGTTTAAACAAGTCACAATGACATTGTAAGATTACACTAACCCAGTGTTTCCAATAGAGTTGTTAATTCCGACCAAGTTTCGCTGGTAGTTTGCATGGTCACCTAATATTAGCATTGAACTTACACAATAAATATTATAGGAAAAATTACATTGCACATGGGCTTTCCACTAGTTAAATTAAATCAATATTCAAGATTATACATTGACGCTGAAGTACCAGGTAAATAAATCATATTGTTAACTAAATTATTGATTGTTTCCAAATATCAATATCCTGGCAACCCTATTAATAGTGGATGTAAAGGTGGATACGGGTGGTCGCCAAGCTCTTTGCTTTCACTTAAGGTATACAACGACGTATTTATAACAGGGATAAAACATTTTATATGCGTGTAAAACTGGTGAAAGGTCAAAGGCATAGTAAGGAATTGAATATTGAAAGTTTGGTATTTATGGTGCATGTACTTAAAAACAGGTTTCTCGTTTCCTTCTGGACCGAGAACGCGTCGGTGATGCCTTTAGCGCTATGGTTGTTATATTTTAGCTTGTCCTTTGTTTTTCTCCAAATCATTTACTTGGTTACTATGCATAACTGTCTCACTGCAGGACTCTAGTCTCCTGGTTACAATGTAAGGAGGTGTAAAAGCCATTATCCACCACCCTGGACAATATTTCCACACGATGTTTGACTTCACCAAAGCCAGTTGTGGTAGGCTTCATTTATTTGTTATATGCATATGATTTCAAAATTAGAGTAGCGTACAAAATTTGAATCTATCTTCGAATCTAGTGGATGAATTGCTGATTTTATATAAAGCGTTGAATAATCGATGGCGTAAACTTTGCACATTAAAGTAAGGTAATAGTATATTTTACCGATAGTAATATTTTAATCTCAAAGGAAATAATCCTGTGAGGTAGTGAGTGAAGTTACGTCCTGTATACTGTTACGCTGAAGTTCTTTTGCCTCTTATAATCATAAAATTAACGAGCCCTCGTTTTATCCCCGTACGTTATTTAGTCGTCTTATCTATTAACGAGAAGCTGAGTTTACGTGTATGTGATGCATCAAAAATTATACTTAACTGCAGTGCGATTATTTTATGAATGTCCCAGCAATCTTAGAATTTCCGCAAGAACACGACGGCAGCTACAACACGAGTTAGTAAACGGTTATGTTATTGATACATGATTTTTTGCGATGTGGAGACCGCAGACATGGCAAGTGGTTACCGTATGAACAGTTGCAGTAATAGAAGCTCAACAACCTGATCAAGAAGAACTGATGCTCTAGTTTGTATCCGAAATATGCCACAGTACGTTACAGACTGTTTTTGTTTTATAATTGGAACGGTGTTTTTTTCACTTCGTAAACAATTTGAAAATTTAATTAATAATTTACCATCTGTGTGGTGGAATACGGTCTAGACCGTGTGAATTACTAAGAGAAACACGTACTCTGAAATCCGGTTCGGTGTACCAAATTTTGTGCGGGCAAAATGTAATATATTTTTGTATTTTTTATTAGTGGCAACGTGGTAACTGCAACTACGCAGTATATTTTAAATCAATTTTATGTATATTTTTCCAAACGTATACTTTTGTTGGTATTAAAGAATTATTCATGTAACCTTCGGTTAAACGATGGCGTACAGTCTAGGACATAATACAGTATTTATAGAACTTCACTGGTCTTATACAGAACCATCGAGTTCTTGTAAGTAACCGTATGTGTACTTAATATTTTAATGCTGGCACTAACGTTTGCGCACGTCCTTGTGTATAGGTATAAATTATGATTTACACGATGACAATACCTGTGAGTAAGTACGATAAAATATGCTCCAAGATAGTAATCTAATATTCGATGCACACATTCGACGAATTGCACGTCATAGCTCTAAAATATTAAGAACATTATTGAAATGAAACTTCCTCCTTGGTCGTCGTTCTTTAGGTGAGTTATTTAGATATATTTTTAAGGAAATATTGTTACAGGAAAATAAACATTATACAGTTTTGTCACATTTTAGATAATATTCAATATGTATAAGTCACATACATTTTGATTGATTCTAATAAGAGTGATTCACAATATTAATTCCAGGAATATAGCTAAACTGATGGTATGTTTTAATTTTTTGACTCTAAAACAACGCTTTTTCATGGGTAGATACGATGAAAAATATAAATAATTTAAAATTCCATCCGAATTGACAGAACTCTCGTATTGTAGATTTCAAGTTCGAGCCATAAGCATTCCTATAAGGTAAGGTTACAAACTAGATAATACGTTTAAAGACAAGACTGGTTGTTCATTGATAAATAAATATAATGCAATAAGTGTTCTGTTTATGACAGTGGGTAAGAAAATATTCTCAATGGGAGTTTCTTCTCACTTTTTCTCCCACGACCACTTACGATAGCATAAATTGGTTTTCGAGTCGTTCGTTTTTAAATCAATAAATATTTCATATATAGCATTGTTAGCGTATACAAAAATAAACAATTTGGCTCTGGTATTAATTAATATCAGACATTTTTTGCGTGAAGGATGGAATCAATAGCATTATAGTATATCATATCATAAACGAGAGTTTCAACCTTATCAGGAATAACTAACAAATATATCTTATTTGGAGGAATCAACAAAGTTTGCGGTATAATAAATTGGAGCAATCTCAAATTACACGCAATATTATTTTGAATAACATTTAATTGGACGCTTTTTTTCATTACTTATGTACGTTTGCATTATGTATCTCCGAGGGTTTTGCGTCAATAATTAGGTGGAATTATTATCAATCCATAGATGAATAACGTGGGAAATGTTCCATTACATTACATACTTCTAAGCTACGTTAATTTACTTAAGTAATTTACATGCAGTAACTAAACTTTTTAACTGATTTGTTAGATGTTTATATCTATGTACTCGTATGTATCTGAAACCAACATCAGTATTTTGTAAGTTACCTTTTAAGAGTGAGGTCGGTCTTAAGGTTGGTTGTATGTTTAGACACCGACGATCTCCAGAACAGCATTAGAAGAGGCCAGACGTTATTGCCTCGTTCATTGTTCAGCAGAATTTATGAGAAGAGAAGATTGGTTGGGACTTAAACTCGTATGAAATCTCTTACACCGCCAATATTACATGAGCATCATGACCGATTTCGTCTTTCGATATATCGAAATATATCTATAGAAACCATTTCCATATATAACTTCCATTCACATATATGTCAATCAATTTCTTGCCGAGTATGTCGCGTCTGGTAAAAAGACGCGGCTAGTTGATTTGTATCATCATTCCCTTGAATAATAACGCTATCAAATTAGTAGTCCTTAGTAACTTCGTTCATTTTTCAGCGAGATGCGACGAGCGTTACGGAGTGGCGTTGAGGGATAATCAGGACTCAAGTCTATGAACAGTTTAATGCGATTAAATTATAAGAGACCTGTTCAAAGTAATACGTATTAATGACAATTTGACTTTTGCCGTGAGCAGCGCTCTTGCCCCGTTTCAAAGAGTTCTCGAGACCATGGTTAGTGGAAAGAGGTAAATTTCACTTGGTTCTTTTAAAATATTTTATACAGTTTAGATCTTTCAAAATAAATGACGCACGCTGAGCTAACGATAACTCCCATTAATCTGTAGTGGCCCATAGATAATATCAAAGTAGTTATTACGTATTATTCTGTGTATCTTTGAATACAATAAATATGGTTACGTTTCTCCGACTTTCTTGTAGGTTTATTATATCTGCAACTCAGATTTAATCATAATGATATTTAAGCTATTATATTTTGCTTAGACTTCAGGCTTACATTTCTAATTTATGGTACTAGGGATGCATGAAATAGTTACAAGCAGAATACAACTTGAGCTTTGTAATTTTGTAATTGAACTTTGTAATAAGATAATGTACAATTGTGGATATAGTAATGAATCAATTCTAACGATGCACAACAATGCGAAACTAGGATTGACACAAAATTTTTACCGGGAATTAGGCTTAAGAAGTTAGTTAAACCACACACGTCATTATGTAACTACATACGCCATTAAACATACCTAATGTTCAATTCCGTAGTGATTTGTAGTTTTCATATCTTACTCTGTGGCACCGGATTTTTCATAACGCGTTGTTTTAAACAAGACTTTAAAAAGTATATGACTGTGGTGTGGGAGCTCTATTTTAAGCTTAGGGTGCACACTTTCTGAGTGCTTTGCCGTGTCCTTTGCTATGGTTCAGTCAGAAACCCTATTCCACTAATTTTGAATGGTATTTCTAGCAATAAATGGGGTTTGAGTTGGATTAACAATACTATCGTAAATGCTGTAGAAGACATGATAATCTATCTAACAAAATGTGAACTTGTTTTTCTTATGGTCTAACATGAAATGGACGACGTATAAAATAGTTTACAAGATAATAAATAATTTATACTAATTTAATACCAATTGTAAATAATTTATTGTTGTGCCTGTCTCTATATGGCTATGATAAATTTATAATCTTGTGAGTTGTTATAAAAAACAAATAATCAGAAATATTGTTTATCAAATCAAAATAAAAAAATAGTAGATTTTCGTCAAAATTTGAGTCCATATACCTCTAGAATTTTCGTTTAATTTCGAAACAACAGTTTGGAGCTAATAAATAATAGTAAATGATTGATTGATAATCTAATCTGTGATGTCACTTTATACTTTGACATAGCTATGCTGCAATGTTAAAAAAAATTACAGTTGTGACAGCGGCTGCCATCTTGTTTGGAACGCTCGGAGACCCCATTGCATCTTTGTTCACGGGATACTACACTACCCGCAAACTGGGACATATAGTACTCTAAATCAAAAAAGTTATACATGTTTTTGTTTTTGTGAAATTTCTAATTTAATCATCCTGATTAGGTTCTCTACACCGTTTTTCGGACATTTATTTTAGGGCAACTAGTCGTCTATATATACAGGGCAAATAGACGGGTGGTTCAAAGTAAACTTATAAGTAGAATAAGGCCCTCGGAGTACTCCGAACTGGTTAGAGTGTGAAATCTAGAATGGTAAGCTGGGCGAGCGATCTGACGTTTTGTTTTCTTTTTAAAACAATCTGGAAACTCGTGCTTTAAGCCATTGCATGTCGATATTTTTGTTTTCCTTGTTGGATAACTTAAAAAAAATACAGCAATCATATAAGTCTTTTCCTAATTTTACTTAAAGATTTTTTTAATTTAAGGTGGTTTGGTTACAATATCATGTTTGGTCTCAGTGGCGGTTTGCGTTGTCTATCTAACAAAGATAATGTAACGTTTACAAATAATTACTAGATTATTTATTGAAATGCACACTGTACTGTGCTTTCTTTCTTTCTTCTTATTTCTTGGCTGACGATGCATTAGCGATATTTTAAGTCTTATTAATGTGCATGGGCGACGGTGACCACTTACCATCAGATGGCTCATTTGCTCGTTCTTCGGCTATTTAGATTAAACAAATATGTATGTATTTGTATCTGTTACAGTTAAAACCAGTTTTTAGGTAGAACGCGTTTTTCCTAGTTAGAACTAGTTTTTACTAACAAAACTAGAATTTAGTTTAGATTAGGTTAGGTTCGTGATGCGCACGGTGTTCCCGCGTTCACCTGTAAGACGGTGGGATGAAGTAGCTCCAGATTCATCCCGCACAGGGACGGGCTCTGTAGAAGAGCGAACGCCGGCGAGACCGCGGAAGAATGCGAGAGCGTACCCGCAGTCCCGACAAAGGGCGCCGAGAGGAACACCGTAGGGTTTTAGCCGGTAGGAGTTCGGCATATCCTATCAGTCGCCCCCGCGACTGAGAGGAACCCATGAGGGTTTCCCCACGTAAAAAAAAAATGGTTAGGTTAAGTTAGAATGAATGAGCACACAGCGCGCGGATGGCGCTCGGAAAGGCATTCCCCCGCACTTGTCGAATCAAGGGACGTTGCGCGATCAGTTAGAATAAGATACGATGAACTTTGAGAACAGTTTTGACTGAGACTCACTTCGGAAAAACGTGTTTTGTTCTAGTAAGAACTAGTTTTAACTGATATTCAATATTGAGCATTCGTTAATTCTAGTTTTAACAAAGGCATTTAGTGAAAACTAATTCTAACTAGGGAAAACGCGTTCTATCTAAAAACTGGTTTTAACTGTAACATATCGACATAAAAAATGCCACATAACGTGTACTTATTTGAATGTCGTACTAATGTTTTTTTTTATTAATATTTTGTCGTTTAACACTCTTGTTTAGTTTTAAATCAATCTCTAATTCCAATTTATCGGACATCCTATGTCTTCGCAAATCATTCGCATACATACATTCAATACATTCGAAAATCTTTTTATTTAAAAAAAATAATAATTACGCCTTATGCATAGAAATAGCACCTGCATTGTTTTAGAACTGGGTTTTTCTAGTTCTATTTATTACTAACATATAAATTTACAACTGTTTTATTTATAGATGGGTTGCAATGAAACGAACTTTAAATATCAAGAGATGCTTACTGCAATATATTAGTGAAAATCATAACGAAATCGCTTAAGTCGTTTCTGAGGTTAGCGCTAACAAACGCACAGATAGATAAACATTTCAACATTATTTTGGGTTATGTTGCGTTAAGTCCCCTAATAATAGGTTTTCTCATATATCGTTCAGGTACATAATGCGATTAATTAGAATTTTACATGTTTAAATTATTTTTATTAATAATTATTGAGAACATGGTCGAATGTTTTCTAAAATAGGAATATGGAGATTGCGACTTACAATGATTTTCATATTCGTACTGGACCAGCTTCAATCATGATTATTTTTTATTAGCTCCCTAAAACGTGTTTATTATTTTTAATTATAGTCATGAAAATTAATATAAAGAACTTTTTCCTATTTAATGATTTCTAATTTGTATTGCAATTCCTAAACATTACAAATACTCGCTGAGTAACGATGGTATTCATTTGTTAGTTTCACTGAATAGTTAAAACCATAGATATTTTGTCGCTATGTCAGGTCAATGACCTCATTTTGGCGTCTAGGGAAGAAGTAAATAACAATTCTTATATACAAGGCAGCATCAACACCAGCTACAAATTGTCGATAAAAATTATACAAACAGATCACCATGTAACAATTTGTTCCGTGTTCTCCAATATTGATCTAGGATTTTCTTAGGGATGATGAACCACTAAAACAACGGGTAAATTGTTTCTAGTATCTCTGAAACTGATGATTACTGGTGGCACGCTAAAACGCCCGTTGTTTAAACGATTTGTTATCAAGCAGGCGCTAAGGCATTCTACTGTTACAACGATCGAGTCTATACAAAAGTAATTTTTACGTTAGTTGCTATGTATATAGGCCGCAGCGTTCTCACCGCGTTGCCGCAATATACGAGATCTTGAATGATAGATAATGTAACCAAATTATAGTTTGCGGCGTGCGAACGGGCTGCGAGTCCGTGAACCGTCAGCCGTGAACTGATTCTTTTCTCTTTGAGTATCGTCACAAGGGACAAGGGATGTCTGACAATGCGATGCACGAACTGGCGTACCTGTGTCCTGTATAAGTGCTGTTTGGTTTGGTTCATATTTCGCCGAAAACGTAAGGCTTCTTATTTTTTTTGCCGGCAGGTGACCGGTTGAGCGAGCGGGACGGTTGTCCTACCTCTATGCCCTGCTGCCGGCGACTCCGAAAGCTCGCGAGAGCCGGGAATCCAGAGATACACATACAATACCAGTCTTGCGTCGGCTCCGGTGGCGGCCGATCGTTTCGCGTTCAACGTGCGTCGAGACAAGTTGATACGTCAAAACTTTACGTGTATCGGCATGTAAAGAATAGACTTTTTAACAATAAACAACTTGATAACGTTCATTTAATTTTTTACTCTGTATTTTAGTTCGTAATTCTTTAATAAGATACGTATTTAGAGTAATTTTGTTTCTTAAATTTTGTGGAAAGCATCAGAATCGAGTGCAAGCGACCAGAAAATCCTGTTGCATCTTTAATAGAGGTGAGTATTTTTAAAGATTCTTACCTTATTTCTTTTTAGAAACGCATTCAATATCTTGCCGATTTTGCGGGCGACGAAGGTCATTAAGAATATTATTCTTTGTGTATACCGAAAGTTACTTAGCTTATTATACCGACACCTGTTCCTGTATCATAATCTTAGACCGAATTTATCTTTACTGATAGCGAGCGTACACATTTGTTTAAGCATAAAATTATATGTATACTTTTAACAAGCCAGGCGGTTTAAATCGATTAATGACAAGAATACAAAATATTGAAAACTAAACGGAATAAAAACGAATGTTCAATTTAACAATGTTGTTTTTTGTCGATCTCCAATTTATTCGATGTGGGTAAATGGATGTTTTGTGAGGAGTATTAATTATGACACCCGTAGAAGTCGGTATGTGATAATTGTCTAATAAGTAACTGGTCGTATTGTACGTAAGTGGATGCTATTTTCCAATTATGATACTGATGTATTTCTAGACTTTGAAATAATTGTTGCTGTTCTCATTTTCTGAACACGTAAGAAGTACAGTTAGAGCTATTAAGAAATTGATGTTTTGGTCTTATAGCGTACTTAATTTTACAGTAGGTGTTTACTTGTGCTGTAAGCTGTGGCTGCAATCCGGCGGGTATTGTAAGTCGCAACGGAATAACGAACAAACCGTGAAAAAAAAATTATAATGATAAGATTGAGTTTTTCTTTGTTGTCCATACGTAATCCTGTAAGAAATATGAGGCATTCTGAGGGATGTTTTTTATTATACATAATACTGTTATACCAACATTCTTTCGTAAACCATCCGGCGTACGTGAAGCTTTGTGATTATCTGCTTGATCGTTCTAATACTAATTTGTGCAACGCGTAATTTCCAGGAATTTTACAAGTTAGGTATATCACTCTGCAGTTTACCCATGAACACTGCGTTCCGTGGTCATACCAAGACACCGTCGCCGTACATGGCAAGATACTGTCCTCCCGCATAAAAATAAAATTCCCATCTTCCATTTCATACGAACTGTAGTTTTTAAAGCGTTTCAGTTGCAATTGGACAGCCAATTGCCAAGCCAGTTTATTTTCCTTCTCTCACGACATTGACGGCGTTAATAAAGGTGATAGTATTGACCTGCTGGAACTTCCGCTGGAACTTGGTTTTATTGTTTGTTGGCAATTATCATAAAAAATAACCTTTTTTTGCGTTAACAAACTCAATTTTCTCGAGGATTCCCTGTGTTGGGGTTGGCACGGACATACACAAAAATGACATTACAAACACCCATGACACGAGAACAAATATATGTATCTGCCGCATAAATGTTTGCCCCGGCTTTGAATCGAATCTGGGACCCGTTGAATCCCTGGACTTTAAAATTTACTTTTACAATAAAATAATCTAAATCTGTAGGCGTTAGAATGGATGCAGTTAAAATGGATTTTTTGTATGGTTCTATTAACAATTTGATCATGAAATATATATAATTTTTTTTTATAATTTAAAATTTCGACCGATGCAATAAATTTACTGTTGTCTGGTTTTTTTATGACGGACAATGCACGACACTGGTCTCTCCTGGTAATTGAGGAGGCATAAAGCACACTTCACCACGCTGTTCCGCTGATTTGTGGAGGGGTTAGTAGCCAACCCGAATGTCGGAAATTGTTATGGTACCCTCGTTCTCCAGTTTTAGTGTAACAATTGTTAACTAACGATAACATTCGGGGCCGATATCTAACGTACCCTCCGAAAAATGGAAGTACTCAAGAAACTTTGCCACTAGAGGTAACCCATTCAACTACCGACGGTGCCCGAAGATGTTTAACTTCACCGATATCTATTGACATAAGCGTTTACGCTATTCGATTTTCAGTGGGAACTTTATCAACTCAAATGCACTTAGCTAATATTATGCATAATACGAGTATGCTTCTGGGAACCAGTTCGAACGACTTCTGATGATTCTCGTGTTGCTATGCTTCATGGCCTTATCAGTTTGTCAGTTATTACTTGGTAAGGTTCGTCTTGGTCGCAAGGCGTGGCTGCTTGTGCTTTTTCTCAGCATAGTAAGGAAGCGTATTTATTAGCTACAAGTCGCGTCTACTTGGATCATTCATAGTCTCATTTAATCTCTCATTTTGTGGCATTGTATCCTTTTTGAGAGAGGTATTTATGTAGGTAGGTATGCATGTAAATCACTGCCTCTTTATGAGAACATAGCAAGTAAGTCTGTGCATGTAAAAGTTTCATGAAAGATGTGATTAGAATGAGTACTCATTATATTATTTAAACGATGTTGCGTGTACGGGATCAGAACAGGTTGTCTATATTATCATCTACTTTACAATTATGTATTTTATCCTGGTCTTCTTGGAAGTTAAGTGATGTACATGTATGTATGTCCTAGCCCGTAGTTAGGGCACAAGACAATTTCCATAAAAAAATGTTATCTGTTTATTTCTGTATTATTCCTTTTCTTCCTTGTGTTTATAGGACTTCTACCTATCGACCTTTGCACTGTCAAGGAGTATAAATCTAATGTTCGCTTTTTTACTAAGGTTATGTCATGATGATGAGAATATGATGTCCTGCGTATCATAAATATACAAAATTAAGGTATTGATAAGAATCGACAACCAAGCAATATAACATTTAATTGTGACAGATTTTTGCACTTATCGAGATACATTACGGAACTTTAACTCGGCTGGCAGGCTACTACCACTACCAACGTTAACAATTGGCCTTAAGTAATAAGCAAAGATTTTTAGAAGAGAGGGATAGACACAGGCGGTCTATCTAGGCCAAAACCGATTGTATTCAGGGTGAAATACAATTCAGTTTTTATGTAAATAAATGAATTTATTCCCCTTATTCCATCTGAAAATCCTGAATTTTCAAATACGTTAACTGAACTGTAACACTAGTTTTGCAATGATTCATTTCGTTCCAAATTTGTTTCAACTTAAGTAAAAGCTAGGTTTCTTTCAACTAACGTTAATGCCAACTTGGTTTTAACGTGTTTAAGATACTAAAGAAAATTGTGGCAACAAATTATGATGGCAGATAACTTACGCGTTAAAACGTTTGCAATAACACATTTACATAAGATAAGTGATTTTTTATACAATTTTCTCTTCGATTCCAGTAAACTCCACAATAACTGTAATTTCATAGCATTACAACTAAGCTAGGTACTTAGACTGAGTGATGTAGTAAGTAGAAGTTGCTGTGAGAAGTATATTTAGTTTTTTCTGTAAATATTATTTAATAACTATTTAACCCATTGACTGCCAGACATATTTAGAGCGTCTTGCCCTGGGTGCCAAGGTTTTACTTTGAAGAATACATGAAAGTTTACAAAATATAATTATATTAAGTCACTGATATAATATTTTAATAGCATTTACAGTATTTTTTATAAAAAAAAAACACTACGAGATATCTCGTAGCTGGCAGTCAATGGGTTAAGGCGGTGGTCATGTACTGCACGCAAGCTGCATTCGTTATGTTTACGAATATGAATAGTGTTATTTTATTATGGGTTCTACCACCATATTTATATCTTTTTAATTATATTTAAGGCTAAAGAATAAAGCATTTAGATCTATACTAACATTATAACGAGGCAGTGAAAAATTTGTGAGATTGCGTATATATGGAGTTTGTTTCAAGAATAGGCTTTTATAAGTTGGTGCGTTAAACATCGCACACCTCATCACCACATACCATCAGGAGGGATTGTTCAACCATTAACTTATTTTATGTAAAGAAAAATGTGGAAGATAATCTCGGGAACCATGGTACCTATTTGAATAATTCTTATACAGTTTCAAAGGTACATTCTTCCGGGTGGAGATAGGCAATATATTTTTTGTTTATACAGCTGAATGGAAATATGTTGGCAATCCGTTAGGCGGATGCAGGGAAAGTCATTTGCAACCAAATGACATCCTGAGACCCCTATCCAAATACGAACCATTTTCGAGTAATTCAATATTTTACGTTGTTTTAAAGAATTAGCGATATGTAACTTTGAAAATCGAAAAAAAATTAAGTACAGATAAGTAAAAATAGTACCTAAATAGCTATTAATTTTGTCACGAAACTAGTTGTTTTCACCGTTCTTTTTGTTTTAAAAGGTACTTAGTCCGTCAATAGGTATTTGTAGGGTTGCCACATCTAAAGCCGACAATATTTGGACAATTTTCAAATTGTCGGGATTTTAAGGTTATTATAGATATACCTGCCGAATATTGACAGTTAACAATTTTACTCATGAATATTAAATGAACAACTAACAAATATAAATAATTTGAAACTATTTTATAAAGTTTTAATTTTTAAGGTTGCCACATGTTTTATTTGGAATTTTTATGTCACTCATTGCGACTCTGTTTCGTTGGACAATGAAATGAATAAACGTGAAAGTTTTAATTAGATTTTGTTAACAAATTTGTATTGTTGGGACTCTTAAGAAATATTATGAGAAAGCCGAACATTTGGCATCCCTATTTTCATGTTAGATTTCAGCTGTATAAAGAAACCTCTTAGTATGATTTCATATTGGACAGTCATTATCTTTTAAAGTATTATAACTTTTATTTAGTAACACACGCTCGTTTGCTATTTAATAATAATACATACATTATGTTCTTACCGCTATCAAAGTAATAGGTATAATTCGCACCTAATTCTTTGCTCGCTTCACGGCTATGAATCAAATCAATTGAGATTTATAGTGATTTGAACCTTCGACCTAATTATGCAAGGCCATCCATTGACGCTTTATAAAACTGGTTCATTTCTATTTATTCTTAACACAAATACTGAGTGGATCGGATTGGAAATCATTAACTTTATAATATGGATCTCTTGAGTTCTTAAGTGACAGTTGAGTTGCAAGCATATGACTCCTAGATAACCCGTACATAATCGTGGTGCATATCCTGGTGAATAACAGACGAAGTGGGCTTAGGACCCTTGAGACAATAAATGAGCAGACGGGCCACGGACGTTTACAATCACTCATGTATGTCTGAAACACCAAAGGCATTACCAATGCGTTAACGAATAAGGTGCGGGAAAACCGCTTTGTAACTTCGTCCATTGTTCAGCAAGGTGTAACACGTCTACAAAATCTTTGGAATAGACTGTGATTGAATGGAATTAAGAATTATGAAGCCCCTTACATGCCAAACCCAACCAACATACCAGTGGTTTACGAGTTCGTACAAAAACGAAATATCGTAAGAACGTTAAAACACGAGAGAATTCACGAATTGTGTATATAAATAACTAATTTCCACTTCTGATGACGTCTTTACATATAAGGCCAGTTATAATAACAGTATTCTTACAGAGAATACGTTTATGTTTTGTTTACATATGAATATAGCGTACATTCGCGTTGTGTTTCATTCTCGTTGCAATTTCCCGTAATTATAGAATTGATCTTGTTTTTATTAACGTATGCTTTCTACAGCATTGTTATGAGTTGAGAGTCAAAGACCTTGTTACGTTGAACAATAAAGCCGACGTTATTCTTAGTATTCATTCTAAAGCCTGTAAAATTATAGCACAGGTAATCAAAAGGAACCATTAAACGGAATAACCAGAGTTAAGTTTCACAACGATCGCTCGATGCTTGTACTCGATGTGCAAATGCTTTGAGGACTTTGAGGCTGTGAAGGCCAGTCAGTGATGTGCCTGCCGAGCGAAGGCTTTCAGGTTCCATTACTGATTGGGGAAGACGTGACACAAAGCTTTGTTTTCGTTAATTCTATTTATTAACAAAATTTTAACTTTTTCCATTCCATAATTACACAGTCAGACACTTTGGGTATGTCAACACGTTCATGGGATATACGGAAATATATCTGAAAGAGAGTTTGATACACTACATACTTAAACTATTAAATTTAACTCAGATATTCCAATTGTTTGTTGAACAGGAATACACAGATTCCACGATGTAAAGCTACAACGGAGTATAATAATTCAAAGAATGAGGAATTGCAGAACAATACATCTATCTAAATTAAAATGAGTACGCGGAAGAGAGCGCTGTACTACTAAGCCATTTAGTAGAATTTAAATGTTGTTACTAAATTACTGGTACTGTTCTGTAGTTTAACAGTAGCCTACCAGAATTACAAGTTATAACACATAATAAATGCAACTTTGTGCAGTGCACTGCTCCTATTGTTGCTAGGGTTGTCACCGCTTCAAAATTATTAAGTTTGATTTTTAATGCAAAACACATTTCCTTCTGATAAACATGTTTAAACGTTTTTCCGGCATTCTTTTTAGCCGACGATATGTCGTTGTCATTTCTGATGTTACTATCCTCTCACAACAAAATATGAATGTCTTTGGTTTTGAAACATTACGGAACGCGTTGTGGTTGTAACATCAGATAATTATTTAGCAAGCAAGTTAACGCTTCCTCCTTGATAGATAACGCGTTGATGACGAACCTGGTGTTATAGATGTCTATTTCCATCTTATTATTTTCCGACATTGAAAAATAATGCAGAATGTATTAATGGCACTGAATGTCTTTCATACAGCCTTAATACGTCAAAGGTTCTATTAAATATTTTGTAGTAAATCTGAATATGGATAACCTTAACCAAAGTGTCCGCGACATTGAATTCATTTTAGACACATACCTATATATATCATATACATATACTTTTATACCCAGTACAGTAATAGCGCAGAATAGAAGTTACCTCGCGTACGAGTTAACTTCATCAGCGCTTAAACTAGCAAGCATTTAACCTCCTGCCGTTACCACTATAATGTTTTTCTTTGTAGCTCTAGCACTGTAAAGTCCGACTGTATTGGGATATTAGACTATAATGAATCTGTTTTATGAGTGTCTGTTAGCAAAGTTGGTGTTTGTCGATTTTGTTCTTTTAGTTGTCGTCGCGTTGGATATCAATACGAATTCCTAACATATGGTATGTTCTATGAAGAAAAGATCAATTCATAAAATTAATTTTAACGCGAATACATATTTTTTCTGCCATGAAAAATTTATAATAATACCAAGGCTCGAGATCTCGGTCTACATCAATTTAGTATTTTTTTTGAGTTCCATTATCGGCACGGGGGAATTAGGTTTGTATACTGCACACATCTCAAAAAATAAACTTGTTTTCTGTCTTCGCTTCGTGTCGGGAAAAATGAACTTCTGTTAACTTAAAATTTTATCTATCCTAATATTAATTTTCTTATTATGGAATTTATTAAGTGTAACATAAGTCAAATCTTAAAATTAGCATGCCAACAATATGGCAAACAGTAGAATCTCATAAGGTTTGAGTAATCATCCCCAACTGTTTTAATTATATTTGAGCAAAAAAATATTTTCAATTTACGATACTCTCTTATTTGGAAGAAGTGATAAAAAAATAGTCGCTCATGAAGATATGGGTTAAGTCAGATTTCTAACTACTAAAACCCCTTAGGCAGTCGGTGAATAGTCTCACTAAATGAGTGAAGTCTGTGCAGGACCTCGTATGAATATGGCTATGCCTCCTTGGAAGAAAACTACGTAGCTGAGAAGCAAATATTATCTTCCGTATAGACCATCTGCGTAAATACATTAGAGATGTTATACATATTAAATTTGGAATCTGGATATGGATATATGAATAATATTTTAACTGTTTTAGCTACGGTTACGGATATGAAATTATTTCTGTTTATTATTGTTTGGAGATTTGGGAGTATTTAAGTTAGGAATGTTAGAGAATTTAAGTTGGAAAAAAGACGATGTATTTACAAGGTAACAGTGGCTTTATTTCTAGGAGTTATTTTGCATTATAATCACAGAAAAAAACAGGTGCCTTTAAATTGAATAACAAAAACTGTCTAAAAATGATAGCGATGCGGCTATTGTATCAGCTTAGCCGGCGAAAACCTGTCATAAAGTATTTCATTTAGACTCTGCACCTATCCCAAACGATTCGACACCTTATTGTCGGATTTTGTTACGGTTTCGGATATATTTTTTTTTCAGATATCCGATAGCTTCGGTTACGGTTACGGAGCTCCATAACATCCCTAAAATACCTAATATAGTTGTTAGAATTGAAATACGAATTGCATATATCTTATGCTGTTTGTTATTTTGACACATTGTATACTGAAGCGTATAATTTACATGATCCCAAGAGAACACTACTGGAGTTAGCTGGAAGGTCACAAAAACATTTCGTGACGTTAGCTGGCTAATTGATTTAAACGTAAACTATTTTATGTATAGACTTAGTACATAGTACTTTATATATACATATAATGCTTACATATTGTCGTGAAAAATATAACTTTAGTAAGTCAGATTCGTCAGTGATACTGTATAAACTACTATTGTCGATAGGTCTGACTATGACCAATAGACCCGACTACAATAGGTAAATCGAACTACGACCGATAGACCTGAGTACGCTCGATAAATGAGTGTAATAGATAAACTGGATTATCATCGATAGACCTCACTGCGATCAATAGACCTCACAACGATCTATAACCCTAGTAACAGTTACCTATGTCCCTCAATAGATCATAGAAAAAATTCGCGAAAATCATAAAAAATAATTTCAACAAAAACGAATTTTGTTCAAACTATTTTTTACTTGTTTAAGAAATATGTGATAAATGTTTTTTTTGAAAGGTGTTTTTTTGTGAGGTAGATATTTGCGAAATATCTACTCCCTAACATCACTATTAATTGGATTATAGGGTGTATTAAACTATAATTTTAATTCAAACAAGCTAATCATAGTTATAACGTGTTTAAACTAACTTCCATAGTTATAAAATTATAATAACGGTGAACTCGTGTCCCGTCATTGACCTAGGTTTACTCGAAATCTTAACTGATGTTCATCAGACGACATCACCCTAAATACAGTTATGTGTTCTATATAGGTATGTGTCGTTCGCGATGGAACGAATCGAAATCCCCGGGTTGTAAGAACTGTGGGAACGAACGGGTCGCTATAGCGAAAATGATTCGTTCGTTCAATGCAATTGTGAACGAACTGAAACGAATGTGAAATGATTGATTGATAGATCGACCTACCTGTGTTGGCGCGCTTTCGGTTACTTTTTGGTTCCGATCGCTAATGTTGGAATGTATTACTAGCTCACCTGTCTATTATATTATTTATGCATGAAAAAAAATAAGGAAAAATGTTGATTTCGTATTTTCATTGTTAAGGCACTTATTACTCACAAAAAAGTCGTAGTGTCAATGACATATTCCTAAAACATGTGAAGACTGATTCAGTGATCAGAAATCAGTGAAATTTTAATTTAATTTAGATATACGTACAAAAAATGTTTATAATGCCCTGAAATTGAACCAATCAATCCATTGAACGGATTGAAATACTCGGATCGGTTCATAAATGTGTCAGTAATCATCTGGATATTCAAATTCCATTAAACGACACAATACACAATAGAATGACATGCAAAATATATAGGCACGAACTCGGAAATCGAGTCACGACGTATATTCAGATTTCATATACTAAACAGTAAAAATAATTTTTGCACAATAAAAAAATATTGCAGAAAAGAGTATAAATAAATTTTTGTACTTCGCAATTACTGAGTACTTTTACTACTCACCTTCTAAATTTAAAAATCATATATTGTTACGTTATTTGGTTATAATACTGGCGAGATAGAGCTTCACCACTTTCTTCTCGGCCAGAAACGATTCCATTAGAGAGGTGATGCGAATGTCCATGAGGAGCGGTAGCCACATAGTATCATGTGGTCCATATACTAATTATTTGGTTGTTAAAATAAAAAAGAAGTTCTTAATATAAACATTAAATAAGCTTTGCCGAAGCAGAATAACAAGTTTAAGTTTACAGAAATATAAAAATACAGCTTACAGAAATAAAAAAAGAAAGATTTATTTATTAAAAAATTATCATAGATGTACCCGGGAAATTTCGTGACGAAGGTGAAAGCATTTCGTATAATGCCTTTTCTAAATATAAAAAAATTAGCGATCCCCTTGTGGAGTGCACGGCACAGGGTCGAAAGTCCGACAAAGGTTACAATGGCCGATTGAATGACAATAGCCTCCACGGTCCAGTGATACCGCTCCCTGGACCCATTTATACTATACATCATATAATTATTATGATAAATGTAATCAGTGGCAATGACCTTCATCGACCTATGTATTGTAGACTCACATGTGGGGAGGGTTGTGAACATTATAGGGGTGTTGACTGTAACTATAATACTTAAATGTCCTTGGTTGTACCTAATACATGAGTCTGATATGAACTTGTGTTCAGTACGTCGAAGTTTTGTAATTTGTAACTACGTACATTTTAACTTTATTATTTATTTTACCACGAGCTACAATTTGGCTGTCGTTATTTCAGACATACTCGTAGGTCAGCGTTGATCTTTTTTTAAATACGTTCTCCGTTTACCAATTTATCTGAAATCCTACATCGGATTAAGGAAATATTTGACGATTTTCTTTGATATAATCAATCAATGAAAGTAAAACTGCTAATTTGTTTCTATTATTATACTTATGATAGCATATCGAATAATTGTTTTTATAAATATTATATGAATAATAATAATATACGACAATAGTACATTAGCATCACAACTTTCAAATCCTATCCAGCCTTATTAAACACCCGTTTAATAATCGAAAAAAGTCCGCAGTTTTATTTTTATTGATTTATTACTAAAAAATATGGTCGAATGTTTCCTAGAATCAGACAGGATTTTCGATAAATTGGTTAGGAGTGAAGATCGTATTTGCCTCATTTGAAATCCGTTTTTATTGGAATTTAAGAAAACGAAAACAAGCTGTTTAGCTGTACTAAACTTTTTTGAAGGTCTCTCTTTAGTTACCTACTTTACTACATTTATTACAACAGTACAACAATATTGTTAGCTGGTTATTTTACATATAAGTATGTATATGCGTTTAACAAATTTCATTCCAGTATGTTATTAGCTGCGGTAATATTTTAAAGTCCGTAAATGTCAATTCAATTCGGTTTTTGAGTTTTTTTATCAGTAATAGTTACACAATCTTTTGATGTTGTTATATATTTAATTGGCTCAATCTTATGTCAAGCTGAGAACGTTTCCCGATTGGTCAATAAAAATGATTACTATAAGACATAAACCTAATATACTTTACGCCAGTATATAAGGTTTATGTTACAAGCTTATGCAAATATGCATAAGGTTATTTGAATTTTTATATTAATTGAATTGCTTTATATGTTTTATCAATATAAATTAAACAATTATATTATGAACTCTGTATTTATATAAATTTTATGCTCCTTATAGGGCTAGTGTAACATTGAACAGGTTAAGTAAAGTTCATATTCACACGACGTAATACGAAACTGTTATAGGATCCAATAGATGGCGCGTTACTGTAGTTACTCTAAACTCATGACATATAATCTGAAATTATTTGTATTTCAATACACTGTTCGAGTAGAAGTTGTCAAGTAGTTTTTGATAAAATTTTATATTGTGTTCGGACTCTCCTGTGTCCTGCAGCTTGTAGAACGAGCGCGGCGAGTCTGGCCCAAAGTCCGACAAAGGCTACAATGGCCGATTGAATGACAATAGAATAGCCACGGTCCACTGGTAACACTGGTTTGATGCAGTGGCTCTCGAAGTTTACTAAGTAATTATTTAAACTCCTTACGGATATAATATGGAAGAGTATCATGAAACTACTATTAAATTTTTGACACTATATATTTCACTACTGTGAGTAATCAGGTTCTTACATTTTCAGCCACTGAGAATTTACAAATATATTGTCTAATATATCTAAAAATGTATGTGTTAGATTGTGATTAGAATCGTGGTGATTGTTTTAGCTAATATGAAATAGTAATTTTTGGTAATTTAAGAGTTCTCAGTAGAGAAATCATGGAAGATCTTGATAATTTAATTTATTTACGTGTTAAATAAATAGAAATCTAAAAACCTATAGTTTCGAAATCCACTCAAAAAGCGCGGTGTAAGTCAATCGTCCATAAATAATTACTTTTATAGACAGACTATATATTTTTATGATTTTTATCTTTATACTAATTAGTAGGATGACAAAATTCCTAATTTGTTTTTTTTTTGTAAACTCTAGTAATTACTTTTAAATATGATTAAAAATATTTTAAATTTGGGAATCGCAGGCTAGGATGAGAATTGAACGTGACTTCACAAAATAACCGAGCAGACTTGTTTTTGACCCTTGTAGGGTTCAAAAAGAAATAAGTAAGAAAGGTCCTTAATTCAATATATTGATTAAATTTATAAACATTACTTATACAATAAATGGCGGTTCTTTTTTGGAATTGTAGTTTTCGACACAAACTTTTTGTACTGTACTACGTAAAATATGTGATAGAAATAGCAATTTATTCGCTTATTGGCGTACAACGCATCGGTGATGCTTTTAGTGTCATTGATGGCCATAGGTGGCGGTGACTACTTATCATCAGGTGTACCCATCCTGCCGGTCTATTAGTTTATCGGCTTTTGGTATCAAAAAAGTGATAATGTGGAAACAGATAATCATCTTTACACGTCAGGGTGTGTATAACAATGGCATCTTCAAACAGAATTATGCACAAACAGTTTTTTTATGTAAATAATGAACAGCTTCTTCGTTGGCAACGCGACGTTCGCGTCGCATCAGTTATGTCCTTCGCAATGTAATGTTCTTATAATATGTGATCTTATTCTAAATAATAAAAAAATAGCAATGTTTTTATTCATTTATGTAATAACAGTCGAATGTCGAAAGATTCCTATATTGGAAGAAGAATGCCCGATTACCTGAAAGTCGCAGATTGGGTCTAAAGACTAGAAAAGTATAGATACACGGTATAATTTCCATTGAAAGAGCTTGGAACAATTAGTTTTAAAATTGTTCATAACTCTCCAAATGAATAAAGTTCACAAATGATAAAGCGTTTTCTTCTTTCAATATTGAGTACTGGACGCGGTTTGTTACGTATTTACCATCGTATGAATAATGGAAGTGACGCAGACACAATAAATGTTAGTGGATAACTTTATTGCCGAAATGCCTGGAATCAACAACTACATTATCTTAGTTCCCATTTCATACAATGCCCTAACGCTCGCCAAGAGAGTATGAATAATTGATCGCACATAGGTAACTTTCTTATATAACATTACAAATAGAATGGCAATTTTGACTAATACTTAGGAATTAGGTATCAAACAACACGTTACTTTGATAAGTGAAATTCTTGAAACTTGTCTTTATCATACATACTCGTACATCTGTTACAAAATTTCCGTGTGAATAGATCCAATCCGGGGTTAAAAGTATCCTAGATTATGGTCCATTTAAGTTCCCAATGCATAAAGCGTCATCGAAATCTGTTCAGTCATTTTAGTGTCATATACGTTAAGACAGGCTAGATAAAAATTTAAACAAAAATGCTAGGCCTCTACATTGATGACAAAGTCTACCGACATTGAAATTTCCAAAAATATTCAATGTGTAAATTCGGCCCCGTTACTTTTTTATTATTAATATATATTATCTCTACATACTTCTTTTCTTCTACGCAGTTGGCATAGTGATGGTCATGGATTATCTCTGTATACGTTAAGTCTTTCTAAAATACGGTTGATAAAAATGTACATTACATGTGTTCCATTGGTGTCTGCAATTTAAGGTAAGGTGCTTTTTTTTATATGAAAACAAAATGTCGTTTTGCTGTATACTTCGGCTTCAAACCATTTGGCCCAGCTCCCTGAAAGGTGTGGTTGAGAACAAACTCCACTACCTGGCTTTTGTGCTGGTTGACAGATGGGTTTTGTGACCGAAACAACTATCACAAGTTTTTATGCCGCTAATTTACGTTTTACGTTTAATTTCAAGTTATACCGACAGCTTATCATAAATTTAACTTAACACGGAAGCGTTTATGAATTTTGTCCCTAGCTTTCACTTATTCTTCTCAACGGGTAAGTCGCTGTTTAACTTGGTCGTATTTATCGACCCTATCGATCGTAGCGGCAATCGTATTTACGATTGACGATCGTATTAACGATTGGTACAAATGGACTATGAGTACAATACATTTCATTCGAAAACTTTTGGTGTAGATTAATTAAATATGATAAAATTAATAGTTATACATATCAAAAAAGTATTCTGTTTTTTTCTGACCGATACTTGTGAATGATTCACAGATAAAATTAATATTACGTTTGCCGCCAGAAAGGGTATAATTTCGGCACTCAAAATGCGTGAGAGTTAAATATGATCTGGCGATGAGGTTATATTTTTAAATGTTTTACCAAACACGACTAAAAACCAGTGCAGGCGGACAACGACGACTGAGGACTTTTAAAATAAATAGTAATTACCGACTCATTCAACACTATTGACTTTCAAAGGAGGACGCTTTTGAGCATCAAAGTGAATATGTTAAATGAAATAAAAATTAAAATTCAGTTATGACGGTTTTTCTCGTATTGTTCGGCTTTTTTAATGCCGTGGCTTAAAATGCAAGGTATTTATAATATAATCAAGAATTAAAAATACGTCCTGCGTGTTTTTAATTTAAAATATTATAACCATGAGTAAATATTGAGATGTTTATAACCCGGTGAAATTGTGAAGGTACGAGCAGATGCTATTGTTTTGGTCTAAATAAATTGGGCGATTAATCCTTTATCCTTTAAATCCTTAAAATTTAACATGATCCTTAAAATACAAGAATAACTTCAAGTACACTATAAAACCTATTTAATTTATTCCTCACATTGTGATGTCTCTGTAGTCGAATTGTTAATATATATGCACCGAGTGAAGGATTCCGTGTTGGGTTCCTGGTCGGGCCAGATACATGTGTATGATAGATAGATCTTTGTTCTCGTGTCGTTTACTTTATGTTTAAATACATACATCCATTAATATATTCATACAAAAGTTTCATTTAGCTGCTGTAGGCCAAAAAACGGTTGTATACATGCCCGGCTATTTACACAAACTTCAATTCACATTTAGCTAGCCAAAACATTTCAAAGGTCCTCTTAGTCTTTCTAGCGAGCCGAACTATATAAAAACGTGTGCCAGTTTTTGCAACCTTTCACATTTCGCACCCAGTAACCAATATGTTTTTGTTTACAGCTTTCAGGGTTGCTGGGATTAAGTTGCGGTGTAAAAACAAAACGCACTACTTGTGCACTCTACCTCTATACCTCTGCACTGGGATTTAGGGATGGCATAGACAAAACAATTAAGACATCGAAATAAAAGGGGCAAAAATACAAACATTTAACCGTTATATATCATGCTTCTGCGTTAAGTCGAACTCAAGACAAACGCTTTGTTTGGCTTTCTTCTCGAAACGGATCCATCGTTTCCTTCTCGTTCTGCGACGCGTTGGTAAAAAGAAACTTACGGGATTCACGCATCTTCCAATCTGCCTATATGGAGTTGTATGGTGTTGAATGTTCTTTACTAGCTTGCTGAAAAATTTAGGGCAGAGTTAAAAATATGAATTGTTATATAATTTATATGGTCTTAATTTTGAAATTGCGGGTAGATTACATTTTTTAAATTTCAACCTCTACAGTATGAAACTGTTTTCTTTCAAACTTTTATTTAATCTGACAGCATCGTTGTCGATTCTCTCTATTCTTTTTGGACTTGCTGTTAAGCGGTAAGGTCGTCTTTCGTATTTCTTGTTATTTCTTCAAATTCGATCATTATGTTTACCTTTGATGTAGAAAAATACCCTTTTTATTATCGATATTGAATCGATTGTTGAGATGTACAATAGTAAAGCGGAGGAATACATTTATTACAAAATTATTACTTGGATGTTTACCCGTTAAGGGCCTGAGATTTTTTACATGATTAACTGCTAAATAAAAGTTTGTACCGAGTTTGTTGACGCAATATGACGTGATACTAATTAATCTCACGAATGATGGAAAGATATTTAGTGTACACGTTTTAGACTCATATATTAAAATAAAGTTGAAGATAGGAATAAAATGTGCATTATCTTTTTAAAATTATAATTTATATTCATTTAAGATTGACCTCACGATAATATGGGCCGACGTTTGACGTCGGAAAACGTCTTACTCACAATATGATTGCCGTGAACTCGTTAATCAATGTCAATATTATACGTGTTAAATCATACAAGTATATAATTAAATAGTTGAATAAATATAATGTGTGAGTAGGTACTTGAATTCCAGTGCGGTGTTCTGATCTAGATACACGATACTGCGGGGGTGGACTACAGGACTGTATCGACAAGAACATTAGGTGGTAAATCTATTTATCCTGTATTTTATTGTTTTGAACGCTTACTATTCGACATGGACTTACGTATAGGATTATGTTAATTAAAAAAAAATGCTGAAAATCGCGCTAATGGGCCACGGCATGAGGTCATTGCCGCCCATGGATTGCTAAAAACTATAGGCGTCTTTTTGGAAGCGGAGATCCATCTTTTTAACTTATTTTTTTTATGATAGGCAAAATAAGGACTGACATTCATCTTATGACGTAAAGTTGAAGTAAAACATGAGATGTAGGGTGTGAGGAGGTTCATTCAACTTTTAGTTCAAACTCCAACTTTATTGTTCATGGTATATCGCACCTTTAGAATGAAAGTGACTTAACTTAAAATTCCTGAAATTCCAGATTTTACTATAAATTTACTTAAAAAAGCCTACTCTAAAACCCCATGGTGAAAAAGAGCCCGTATTATGAGTGAGAAAGGGAAAAAGGGAAAACCTTATACATCACTCTCTTTAAATTTACTCAAGACCATACATACATTTTTTAAAACTTTCTTCGTCATTTCCCATAAATTGTAATTTTTGAGTTAAGTCCCTTTCATTCTAAGGGTGCGATATACCCTGATGGATAACGAATTCAATATAGCTTAGTCTCTAGTTTGACAGTCACAGGACTCTGTACTAACCAGTTTAGTTTCAGGATTCCCGTACATGCTGGTAAGGGTTAACCTGCCGGGTTTTACCCTCGGATCCATCTGTTCGTTATTAATATGTAAAACTGTGGGATCTACGTCGCATAAACAATAACAGAATTCTCTCTTAATAAAGTTATGAATCCACCTGTGATACATCTATCAATCTTAATTATCATTGGTTAGACTAATTTTGTTTGAAACTAAAGCTGAATGCATCAGGTAGCAAAGTATATTATAATTTTAATGGTAATAACGTTTCTCAGGTGCAACAAAGAGGCATGTTTGAACCGTAACCTGGTAGGGCTCGGTAGTTTTTTTTGTGTAGCAAGTCTTGTTGTAGGGTTGTCAAATTACTTTCCTATTCCTACAAAAATTGGATATGTCCAGATTTTGTGTTTGATAAAGAAATTATTACTTAAGTTTTAATTGTTGAAGTGTAGATATTACAATGAAGTTGAAGCAGATTAATACGAATTGATAAGACGAATAAAAAAAATAATCGTTTTATCACCGTGGATATCATTGTCACTGTTCTTCATTTATTATAAAAAATAATAATTATACGAATATTACATATAATCTTTATTTCGCGTTATATCAGTATTTTTTATTAAGAAGACTTTACGATTTTGCCGACAGTCTTAGACCTCATTAACAAGTCCAGACGAATACTGACAGTCTAACAACCCTAATATATCCTTGCCCGCGGCGAATCTTTACAAAAGAAACTAAAAGGTGCTATGAATGACTGGCATTCTTTTGTCTTTCATTCATTCTTGCCTCTACTTATATAAAATGTAGGCCCGCGACAACAACACTTATTTTTTTTTCATGTCGGAAGCGAATGATGTGTTCCTTAAGATAATTATTTAAAGAAAGGTAATTCGTCCTCGCTTCACTCGGAAAACATAATTTTTACTTTTACAAATAGAAGTGGAACCAATTACAAATAGCAGCCAAACTATTTTTATCACTCGATTTATAAATACATATTCATCATATTATATACATTTCAATAGTTCTAAAAACGATTTTACGGTATAAAACGTATTTAGGTGTTAAAACATATAAGTTTTAATATGACAGGAAATCATCTATCTCAACTGAGGGCTCTCTGCGTGACTACATAAAAGGCAATGTACTCGTATAATAATACCAAAAAATATATAATACTGAGTTAGTCTCTATATCCTATTTATGTCATATATTAAAGCTTACAAAAATATACGGGTTCAGTATCAACACTTTTTTTAATACACGCTTTTATTCTGGCTCCCTCTAACTAAGATTTCGTGTGCCGTGGGAGACATGGACATATATATAAATGAGACATCGAAAACAGCTGTCTGTCCTGACTGTAAATTGAACCCGAGACTCTAAACTGTTCAGACACTTAGGGCTACGGTATAGTCATACCAATGTTACAAATATTGTAGATCACATACTGTTTATTGCATTGATGATATTGTACGTTTTCAGTATGTAAATATTTCTTAATCATTCTTCAGAAATATGTACCTATGTATTTAACGTACATACTTATTCTTACTGTTCTCTGTATGTCTCACCTTGAAGTACAAACTACATAGTATCGGCAAGTAAACATGTATTGTTTGGGAACTGAGTAACTAGCATGTCAACGCGTTTGTTTCGCGATAAATTGCGTTTTATGGACAATCTTCATCTGTGGCATGTCGATATTATTGCAAATTTTTGCTTGCCTTTATTGTTTTATTAGTTATAGCGATATGTTTTGTTATTAAAGAGCAGTAACCTATCCTCGCTATGCTTCAGAAGACCTGTGTTTTATGTTAATGAATAACACCCCCACCCGAAACTAATGCTGTACATTTTTATCAGAAGTTTATTAAATTTCATGTTTGTTTTTGGGAACGTTATTCCTAGATCTATGATGTGGAAATGTATTCAGTGAATGCGATAGGTGTAAAAAAGCACTGAAGACTTTGTTTCATACCCTCATAATAGAATGTTCGTACTAAATTTAAATTATTATTCTGCAGGAACAAATCCATTCTCGCAGTTAATTGTGTTCTAAATAGTGTTGCCTTATGTAATTTGCCAAGAATCATTTAAATAAATGTAATGGCTTTCGTGTGATACGTGTACAGATAGACAGCCAGATTTGTATGGAATACAGAAATATTAAGTGCTTATTACATGTCATTAAATAGATGCTATAGACGATAATATTTTGATTTAATATAGTCAATGGCCAATAATATGTAAATTTTAATTATGCATAAAATATGTGTAATAAGCGGGTCACCCACGTCTCTAATTGTCGACAGTTAACTTAAAAAAATTACTTCAATTTTATAAGGGCGAATCTGTTAGTTTCATCTCCTATTTTTGAGTATTTAAAAAAAAAAAGTATTTTTTATTCAAATTTAATTAAATGAGACCAAACGGGAACGTCTCGAACAAAAAAGGAATTTTCAAAATCGGTTAATAAACAACTGAGTGCTGAGGTAACAAATATGAAAAAGAAAAGAATACAATGAATTTATGAACCTCCTGCTTTTCTTAAATCGTATAAAAATATATAGCAACAAGTACTGCATAATATTTATCTCCTCAGCACTATACTCATAATAAATCAGCGGTACCTTAAGCTTCTGTACGTAAAAAACCCGTTCCCTGTGCAGCCCTTAAATGAACGGATTTATTTTTAATGTGCCGTTGCCATGACCATAATACCGATAAGGCGTGCTCCAGGGAGACGTACGCCGAACCGCCAAATAGGGCAACGTGGAATGCCAGAATAAAGATCATATATCGTTACATATGGCTCTATGATTGACATACTACTAGCTTCGTTAGATAATTAAATGTTAACCAGGATACACATATTCCTTATCGAAAGTAGGTATAATAATAATTAATGAGTTAGCAAGAGAGTGAATGCCAAACGGAGACACGGATTTGTTTGAAAATGACAAAGATAAACTCATATATCTATTGGCCGTGTTTGGTTTAGACATCGCATTTTTAGAATGAAGTATCGTACATTAATATATTGGTTAAATGACTATGACTTAAAATCACATTACCTAGTTAATGTAATCGTTGCAACACTACCGTCCAGATAAACACAGCGGTACTCTCTCATGTCGTCAAGGCTTCTTACCTTGTCCCCGTAGCTCGGGACCAGAATAGGGCTACAGTATCTCCTGCCTGTCGTAAGAGGCGATTTAAATGGGGCTTCCGGGGTTGTGGGCGGCTAGGGTGGGGGCTCGAACCGTCCAGTCAGCGACTCCGGAAAGGATGACGGTATGTAGGGGCCACGTACCGTCGTAAACACCAGAAGATGGGGGATGAGCAAAGGCTCAATACGAGCAGAGCCTGGCGGGGCACGTACTCAGTACTCCGGTTGCGTTTCGTTGAAGATCCCGGAGTCCTGTACATAGCGCTGAGGAAAGCCAACGGCTGGTTTAGTGCGGTAAAAATTCCACATAACCCAATGTCGCTTCTACGGCACCGGGTACCTTTTGAAGGTTTCCCCCCTCGATAACAAAAAAAGGGCTTTTTATTTGCCTAACCAACTAACTGGCTATCATTGTCGACGTAAAGACGATCTTACATCGTTTTAAAGTAGATATTTCAGTTAGCAAATGGTTCAACTTTGCTTTTTGATCGGGGACGTATCGGTGATATACCGTGCGCTATGAGTATTATATTCCCGTCGGTGTAATAAATCCCCGCAGTGTCATATTCTGTCAAAAAATATGATTGAATGTTTCCAAAATCAAATCCTAAACAGGAAGTTGAAGATTGCGTCTTATCAGACACAGGAGTGTAATAAATAGCGCAGCATTGTGATTCATGCAAATTGTGTCACTGAAAGTATACTTGATGTATGTGCTGGTACATCTTGTGAACCCGTGTGCAATGGAAAAGTAGTGTAGTGCCGCCATTTGCGACTGAAATAGGATTAAATAATATTTATATAAAACTACTATTATTTACATAGCTTACTTCGAAAAACGTCACTTATTTTAATAGAAATCCTTTCAAATGTAATATTGTTTATTCCTTTCTGCTGCGACGATTCGTAAATATATTTTGTTTGATATTAAGAATATTGTTACCTGGTCCTACGTGGTACTTTATATGAAATAGGTATACCCCGGCAAACGTTTTGGATCTCTTCTGTATTCTTTATAATTTGTATATAAACTTTTGGATGTGCACTAAGTACCTACTAACGTAACTGTTACTATGAATATGTGCAGAAGAATAAAAATAATTTCCTCGCTAGCATAAAAACCACATTAAAAGTGAAACATTGAAATAGTCCTACAAACTCTCTAATCATTATACAAAGATAATCATATATATTTAGCATAAAACATATGACTCATCGTCTCGGAAAATTAATATATTATGTGAATATGACTTTAATCAGTCAAGCCATTTGAAAGTTACATGTTCACTTAGATGGACAGTGACATAAAATTAGTCGATACAGGTTTTCTACGCTTCAACGCGTCACGGCTAGATGGAATTACACAGATCCCAGTTCACATTAACTTATTAACATGGTTAGTTGATTGGAAATCCCCACGGTGATTATCGCGGGATGCGTGCACAGTTTTCTATTTACTGGTATCTATTAAGTTATATTATATAAGTAATAAAATACACAACATGAAACAAAGTTTAGCGGTTGAATTTGAAAAATGAATAAAATGTCGGCACAATTTTTCATGCGATTGTAACATAACAGGGTTTAAGTACACGTAAGGTAAGGTAAGTAAGGTAAACGTAATTTTAAAAGGAAAAATTAGACGTACGTACAGGATTAAAACTCCAGTATCTCCTGCGGAAGACCTACGGTGAAACCACTGAGCAACCACCGCTACAATAAAATACAGAAAAAATAAAGAATATTAGGTGAAATAAATATTAAAGACATTATAAACTTATAAAGCGCCTGATAAAAACGACTGACTATTGTTCGAGTGCGGTAACTTTTTATGAACGTAAGCGAAGCGAGGATAGGTTATCGGTGTACGTTATACCTAGACATGATAAATTGGTTCATAGTTGCTCGTTGTTGCCGTGTGAGACGTGCACCGATTGACACGGTACAGTTTTATAAAAAGTATGGAATTTTCTGAAACTACTAGGTTTCATTGTTTTACAAAGTATATTTGATTGGTATAAAAAAACGTTTTATCATATACCACCAATGGCAACACTGTCAATCGTTCGCCACTATCGCGTCCATCACCCCATCACCGTTTTATAGTAAATTCAAAAAGTTTACTAAAACTTTGCATAAACTTTGTGTATTTAGGTACTCCTAGACTTCTCAATTAATTTTACAGCTCAATATCGTTGTTTATTAATTATAATAAATTACCTATCAGTCAAAAGATTTCTAATTACCATTATTTATAATAAAGAAGCGCAAAGAAGCGAACTTTCTTAAGTCCCTGTTTTTTTGTTAATTAAAAACCCGCAGAAATTACCAATGTAAATTATATTGATCCGCTAAGTAAGCCAAAATGTTAATGAATTTTTGCATTTTCCTCTCCATCGATTACCAAGCCGTTCCTAAACATCCTATCTGTAAACGCTTTGGAATAATAAAATATTCCTTTGTCTACGCAGATACGAATACTCCATAGGATCTTGATTATCACAGGACCTTTCAATTTCGTCAGAATGGTTGGTTATATTGTTCTTTTTATATTCTTGTGTGATAAGTGCGTTGTGAGTTGCAATTTCTTTTACATGGGAAGCTAACAACGAGTAGACAAGTCACGCTTACGTCACTGTCACGAAGCACATTCGGCTTTAGACAAGCAAGTGAGCAAGATGTTGAGTTAAGGTGATTGTATCAGAGCATAGCAAGTTTTGTTGTCATGTTAAACTGTTAAAATAGTCAAAGTATTAAACAATTGTACGAGTGTACTGTTCTTATTATTCCTGACACATTTCCTGACAGCGGGCTCCTTATGTTAGGCTTTAGATGGAGATTAAGACGAATTTAACGTTGATTTTAATAAAGGGTGATAAAACGTGAGTACTATCGGGATGAATTAAATCTTTACTTATCTTGTTTCTTAGATCTGTTGTGAGTCTGAACGTGTTAAAGCCATTAAAATTCACTTTATTATGATTATATTCTTTTCAAAAACATACTTATACGGTTAAAGGTGTAAGATTGCAAAGATTGAAAGCACTTTATGGTACTGTGACACCTGTATTTATCAGGATGAAAAGGAGCTTGTGTCTGCGGATTAATGTGAAAGGGCTTAGCGTTGAAACATTAAACGCGTTTGTATTTATTTTTAGTTTAGGACACTTTGGCGCCATGTTCTTATATCTGTATTCGTAATTTTATCACGAACTTTATGTTTGACCTCGTAAGAATTGCGTTTAATTCTGTTATATTGGCATTTATGCCTATTTCAAAAATCCCAACGACAAAAATTTTTGTAATCCGTAATAAATTCTTTGTTATTTTCAAAGTCACACGTTTTCAAAATATGATAGTTGTTCTCTGAAGCGTTTCAAGTCTGGGAGTAGTTGCGCATTTTTGCCATGTGGTGGACTACGGCTTAAATCTCTTACAAGGTGTGAAGAGACTCATACCGGAAGTGCGACAATAATGGATTGTGATAATAGACGACTATTAATCCATCAGGGTTGTAGGGATGGGTCCGAGATTAACTCCAGCTGCTCTACTCGCCGTTACCTCTCAACGGACAAGAATAGGTCTAAGAATAGGTTACTGGCCTTCCAGTTTAATTTTGACGATACCATTGCAACATACGTACCTGACTGATTCTCTGAGAATTAATTGCGTATTTTTTGACTTCCTTCATCTGTAGTGTACGTGTAAGCGAGGAAGCTAAATAGCAGGTTCTTCGGTTTCTTCCTTAATAGCAAACGTCGGTGCTTATAGTATTACGAATGTTCTTGGGTAATGCTGACTACTTATCACCAGGTTGTCCGTTAGCGCATTTGTCGACTATTATCACAGAAAGAGAACTTAAATGTTCTTCACTTACTGGGTTGCATACCCACAACGCAAGTTACTTGTCTTATTTGTACTAAAAATACAACCTTAACGGGAACGAGTTTGTATAGTACATTGGATATTTTTTGGAAATTTTTATCTAGGTAGTTCAGCTACCGAAATATAGGCTTCAACGTATTATTTTGGAATTTTTATCTATGTCTCCGTACACGTGTAACTTTAAAATAACCGTATAAATTTGACTGATTCTTTACTTTTTGAAACTTATGGGTCATAATCTAGCATATTTTTCATCCCGCGAAATAGAATATGTTTCGCGGAATATTCAAAGCGAAATGAAGGCGGGTACTATTCCAATGTAAATGGTTCTAGTTAAGCGACTCATTAATGAGTGAGATGCAAGAGCGTCGCTGGAAGGTATAATCGTCGGTTTATTAGAGACAACAACATTAATACTCTGTTATAATCTAAACGAGATCTCTACGAGTGTATATGAAAGCTGCAATATTGTAATTATGCACGGTTTAGCCACTTATGTAGAAATTGCATCTGTTAACTAGACTAAGATTCTAGACTTCTAGTAATCGTTATGAAGCAGTTATCTTTGAGCTGTGCGTTTGAATAGTGATGTGTTGCGGTTAAGTTTACAAATGTGTACATACATAATACATCGTTTAAGTGGTTAACCTACATTGACCACGATTTTCATTTTAAATTTTAATAACAAAAATATATTTTTACGTCAACTATTTAAAAAACTGGCCTTCAGCTATAGTTTTAAATTTTATCTGTCTAAAATTTATATTTAGTTTATTTGCTAAACAAAGATTATCCTTTACAAAGGAGATAATTAATTTTCGGCTATTTTCTGTAGAAAAATACGAAGTTTTAGAGAAAAACTAGCTGACCCGGCAAACGTTGTTTTGCCATATAAATTATGAATTACATATATCGTTATTAAAAAATAGGGGTTGACGGTAGAAGGGAGAAAATTTAGGGTTATAGGTATTTTTTAATGCCATATCATAAAAAAATAAAAATAAAAAATTTTGTCCAAAAAATAAAAAAAAAATTTGGAGTGGACCACCCTTATCACTTAGGGGTATAGAAAATAGATAACAACCGATTCTCAGACCTCCTGAATATACATATAAAATTTCATCAAAATCTGTGAAGGCGTTTCGGAGTAGTATGGTAACTAAAACTGTGACACGAGAATTTTATATATTAGATACTTAAAAAAATGTTTGACTAGTAGTTTAAATGAGATAAATTATAAAACACAAAAACTATCCCCGCCACAAAACTTTATCCCACTCCCACTCTTTCTCGGTTCACGCGGTTAGACTCTGGAATTCATTGCCACCCAACAATCGTCAATTAACGTCAATTTCATTATTTAAGAACGGAGATATTATTTCTCTCAAACGTAATTTGCATTTTTTTTTCTTATTTTATTGTTTTGTTCTATATTATTTTACTTGGTCGACATATGTGTATTTATCTATACATATATATATGTATGTAATATTCATTCGTGTCTTTAAAGTATTACGATTATTATTTTTTTACAGATTTTTACCAGATTCTTCACCAGATTCTAAATAATATAAGATTAGCTAATAATTATATAACCATAAAGGGAAAAATGTCACGGAAAAAAATTTTGCTCTTTGAATTTTCACTTTAAATCGATTTGCTTTGTAGAATCGATAAATCAATAACTATGGCATGACATTACAAGACAGCAGTGACAGCAACATAATAACCGATTACCGTCGTCATTGTTGTTGTGTCACTCCGAGTTTGGTCTTTTTGTGGATGTGTGACGAGAATTTTATTACATTCCAATACAATAACAGTGTACGATGAGCAGAATATGTTTAAGTAATCGCATGTAGACATTAAATTTAATCAAAACATAAATAAAATAACAATACGTTTTTAACTTACCAAGTTACGTTGAGAAAGCAGAGACTGTACAGACATAGGTTCTTTTCTTTGAAATTATATTCATATTCAATTTGTATTTTATAAATAAATATTTTAATAGCTGGATGGAATCCTAAATGTATCGTTTTCTACTTACAGTAACAGAAGACGTTTGACAAACAGTAGCTGTGAATAAATGTCAAAATTATCAGTCTGTATTCTGCATCCGCCGTTTTGGTGATGAGTGTTACAATTTGTTATGCGTAAAAATAATTCTTACAATTGAACAAAGGTGAACTCGATGATTTGACTAGTACAGAAAGCTTTCGTTTTTTCTATATACTCGATTTTTATATACTGTATTTTTTATATACATAACTAAGACACCGTATTATTCTGAAATAACTCCTTTTACTTTTTTCTACCTCTATGTACTTTTTTAGAAACGTGGGCATGAAATAAACTAAAAAGTTTTATTTATTACTATTGTATTGTAAATGAATTTACCTCATCATTCCTAAAATTTAGCAAATCCGGATTTATTGAACAACAACATTGACTAAATTCAAAGAACAAAATTGAAACTACATTATAATGTTTCTTGCTTAGATTTCAATTTAATTCAAAGCAACTCAAATCAGCATTTTCTCTACACGAGATAGTCTGGGTTAAGTAATTTTGTAATAGCATTAATTGCTCACCCAAACAACCTTTTCAGGTTAGGCAACAAGTAGTAACAAGTTTATCAATTTACTTTGGAACAACGCCGTTCGAAAGCTTGTGGTATCTAGTTAAAGGGTATTTTGACAAGTGTTATCTTGTTGTCCAAAGAGAGACAAGATCATTAATTAATTAGTCACCACAACTACACTTCGAAGTGACTTTGCAACGATTCAAGTAAAGCCAGATAGGCTTATCAACTGTCATTTGGAGATATACAATTACTAACTCATTCTTGATAACTAACTATACTAAGACTTCAATGTCGATAATGTTATTCAGTACTCGCAACTTTTAATCTCTTACGTCGGCACATATTTCAAACCAGCTTCATAAATATCAGGCTCACGATTTAAGTGAACTTGAGTTTATACAGAATAATATTAAAAGTTGCCAGTACTATATTTTATTTCAAGAGAATTTATTTGAAACCACTACATAAATATTATGCCGAATTTTTAACATTATTTAAGCAGCTATGAATTTTTATGGGTCAAGGTGTCTTGTATGTTTTCATATGCAAAGACTGATGAAGTACCACTGCTTCCTCGTTATAAAAACTTTTTTTTTTATTTTTGCCAAAAGTAACATTTTTTACCTTACTTAATGCTAACAATAAAATAATATAAAGAATAAGTACATGGTTCTTTTGAAAAATATATTTTTTAAGAAGAAGTTTTTTTTACGAAATCTCATTTCAGTAATACGCATAAACGTGCTTGGCCGTTAAATAATTTTGATTGCACCTATTTAAGAATTAGGATCAGGTTTAAGAGAATGCAGTTATTTAAGACTCAAAATAAAATTTCACATTTCATACGAGTTACTAGATGTCACCAGTTGTTTTATAAACTTCGCGTCATATCTCGAGAATTTAAATTAACCATTTCCTTACCTTTGAAGAAAGTTGTTTTTAGTTGTAGATTACGTCTTATGTCATGTTAATAATATAATTAATTATCTATATTTTGAGATATTGCTAGTGGTCCCATTTTAGATCAAACTGTAATGAAGATGCGAAGGAAGTTTGTGTTATTAGAATCAGTTTTCAATATGATCTTATACATATGACACACAAATGTTTTTTCTAGTTTATGGTGTCTTAAATATGTGTGTCCTTGTAAAATGTCCACCATTTGCGGTTACGGGGAATAGTGCTACAAGGGTTTGAATATTGAAGACATAAATCGTTGGACATGGTTTTGATTTTGCTATGATATCGGATATTTAGAAAAAATGTATTTATATGTACATATATTGTATGCCAATATTGAAACCCAATTGCATGGTTTTTGAGCAGGCTAAAGTGCTGTATCGCAGAGAGAAATTTCACTTAAACTAGTCGCTGGATTTTTCGTTTAAGCTAACTTAAACATATGCTCAAAGTCAAAATGTTTGGGATGTTTTTTGACTTCATATTAGTGGAGATCACTTGTTGTTTACCTGTGATTACTTGAACTTCAACTAGTTCATACCGAGCTAAAATAAATTTTCTATTACAATATTTTTTTTACTTCTATTCTTTCTGAGAGCTGAGTCATTTGAAAAAAAAACAGTACCCACAATTTTGAACCTATACTAAATCTTTTGATTTCTATAAAAGCGAAATAATATTTGTGAGGTTAATCAAACGGTCCAATATGTTTACCTGTGATTTTTTTCTGAGGAGATTAATAGGCTTTCAGGAGCCTAAGAATGTAGATGTAGATTGTAAAGGTTTGACATGACCGATGCTCCGGGTCGCTTATTGAAAATACGTAGGGGCCGAGAAATAATTTGGGACGTCCCTTTACGAGAAGAAATTCGGACTATTTTCCTATACGGAAACCGTTTTATAAAAATATGGTCAAGGGGGTATTCTTCGTCGCCGAAATATTTGTGATTTAATCCTTTGTCATAATGTGTTGGTGATTTAAGAGATCGTTATAGTTTATTAGGATAAATTTATTATGAACTACCATATACCCTCGCTTCGCTTCGGAAAACTATCGTAGGCTTAGAAAAAGCTGGGTTTTTCTTGTTATGTTAATTAGAAATACATGTATTTATTTATAACTTTTTTATTTATGGACGGATTGCAATGAAAAAATCTTTAAGTATTAAGTGACGCTTACTGCAATACATTAGTAAAAACCAGAACGAAATCGGTTAAGCCGTTTCTGAGATTAGCTGTAACAAACGCACAGACAAAGAGAAAAATTCTAACAGCAATATTTTTGGGTTCTAATAAAGGCCCATAATAACATTTTTTCTCATATATCGTTCATGTACAGAAAGCGATCAGTTAGAATTTTAATATTAGTATAAATTGTGCCAATTGTAATTGATTGATCGGTACACGAGCGCAAATGGTTTTCAGATGAGTGACCGTTATTGGCAAAATCTGATAGGTGATAAAACCCAGTTGCTATCGTTCGGTCATATCGGTAACTTTTGACACACGTTGGCCGTTCACTTCTACACCAAACCGCTCTCGTAGTGAAGTATTACCAGACCTCATCAATTACGAGACCCGTGCCCTGAAATGCTCGCTAAAAGGAGTCCGTTTTTTTCCATAAGGGACGAAGCACCGATCACGGAAAGGAGTCCTGACTATAAGGAGTATCTGCATAATAATATTTACCTAAATAAAAAAGATCTTACACTCTCATAAACTTGGTTTAAAATGAATCTTATACAACTTTGCACTTGATTATACAGGATCAATGTAAAAGGATTTCTGCTCGAGTTCCAAAGCTACTATTCATAATCCAAAGCAATTCAGGTCAAATTAAGTATGCACAATGTTGTATTAGGATGTGAACTTTGGTTCTTAACAATCAAATTCTTGTACTGAAAGCTCGAGGCCAAATTATTGCCTTTACGTGTTAGAGATAAATTTGGTATATTTTAATCTATTAAGTAATCAAGTTAAGCGTATTGATATAATAAATTAGAGTATTGTTAAAATTAAACCCGCTATTACCTTTTTTTAAGGTATGGATGTGAAAGGTATATGTGTCATATACCTTTGCCGTGTTATGATAAAAACATGAATTTTATAGTATTATAGTTAGATTATAATTATTTTTCAAATTTAAATTCGAAATTATTTAATCATTTGTCAATATATTTATGCACATAATTTATACTTCTGACTTTGAAAAAGTGTTCTTTCAGTACAAAGAAGAAACCGCGAAAGAAACTACTAAGATTTAAACACATTTTCATTCAATTCGTGGTTAGATGTCCCATAAAATTAAAATTTTCGTGGCGCTGTTTAATGAAAAATGTTAAACAAGCCATTTTCTAAATTCATCGTGTTGATTTTTTGTTCATAATTACAGAAAAAAGCTACGTAAGTGTTGTAAAAACGGTGCGTGCCTCAACTTAAATATTTGGCGACGAAATGTCGGCAAGGCAGATATTAAATGCTCGGCTGCCCTTAAGAAACCTTGAAGGGTTTCCAAGGATGGTTCCCCTTTTGCGAAATATAAGAGCACGATTTGTGACACGCCAAGCCTTTGCAATGTTGGTTTAGGAATATCATATTGCATAGAAATATCGTAAACCTCGAGTTGTTATGTTAAAGTGCCACTTCAAATGTAATATACTGGTACTTCGTTAAGATATATTGTTTTCAACACAAGTATATATATTGAGACGTAGGTACTTAAAACGAAACATCGATAGATTAAGAAATCGACTACCTACCGTAGGATAAGTAAATTGTTCAAATAACTCGACTATGGACTACGAAGGGGTCGGGTCGTGTTTACTAAGGATCAGCGTCAAATTACTACGATCGAATCAACGGTAATTTTGCGAAGTACATTAGGAAATGCGCCGTTTATTTAATCAGGTGTCTTTTTGCTCGGATTTAGTTCAGACGAAAATCGTAACGGTATTTATATCAATTTCGATTTTGGCAACTAAGGCGGTAGTTATAGCTTTATTTTATTACTAGCAAACTGCCCTCGTTGAGCTTCAGAGAAACTACCTTACGCTTAGAAATAGTATGTGCATTGTTTTAGGACTGGTTTTGGCACGTTCTGTGCATTAGAAATACGTATATTAATTCATAACTTTTTTATTTATAGACGGATTGCAATTAAATTTTAAGCAGACAAACTTTAAGTGCTATGTGACGCTTACTGCAATACATAAGTGAAAACCAGAACGAAATCGGTTAAGCCGTTTCTGAGATTAGCGCAAAGAAACGCACGGACAAACAGACAAAAATTCTAACGACTGTTGTTCTGGGTACTACTCCGTTAATAAAAAAATTTAGTTTTTCTCATATATCCTTAATTTAAAGAAAGCGCTCAGTTAGAATTTTATTATATTTATAAATTGAAGTGGATTAAACGTTTCGAGAACTGAAAATGGTGTTGGTAGTGAAAACAAAGGCAATGGCTATCTATCGTGTTGATTTAGTGTTAGCATATGTTACGACACGAATATGTAAGGGACGACTAGAGGAAAAACCAAGAGATTGAAGCCTTTTATGAAGGGACTGCAAAGTAAATACGTAACCGTTTTAAATTGTCGTTGTTCGTTAAAGGTTGTTTCGTGAAGGAATAAAGCCGTATTTAGCCGTATTTTTAATAATTTGTTTATATAATATATCCATACCTGTTATGAAAATATGAATATGAAAATTTAACTTTACACTGGGAGTATCCTCTGCTTATATATATATATATATATATATATATACCTTGAGACTGTATAAAACAATGGTGGTATAATAGAAAAATTATAAATATTATCATAGGTGTGAGAAATCTTAATTTAGTGTCCCGGTGGACAGGTCTTAACTGAATAAAAAATTGTTTTCAAGAGAGACCTCAAGCCCAATAGTGGAAACAATATAGGTATATCATAAGTGTTTTATAATAATAGATGATGAGATTGAAAAGATAAGAAATAGTAAAAGTTATTATTGTTGTTTAACATTGCAAACTCTATAAGGTGTATAAATAACGTACATTTTGTACCATTCAATTTTTTTTTATTAATTTGATGGCACTTAGCGTCGGATCACAGGATGTTACGTCACGGAAGAGATAAAAGTGATGCGCAGTAAGGTAGTAGTTAAATAGGATTGTCTACATTAATCACAAGTGTGTTTAAGCTTGGGTGAAAAATTAATGAACCGTTATAAATCGAGGGCAACACAATTTGTGTAACACAAATGCGTGACCATCGTTTCTCAAGTCGTGTGAACAGCCGAAATCGTTGATAATTTACGTCAATTAGGCATGGCCGTCAGATATTATAAAATAATGTCATAATAAAACAAAGTTAGCGAAGGTTTACTTCAATGCAGAACTTTACAATGAAGTTAAATGAAGACTTTATAATACTTACAATTTACTGAAACAAATTTCAGTCATCGATTATTCTATTATTTTCTAAGCAATGTTGAATGGAAGAGAAAAGCGTAGAGAGTTCGGAAAGACCCAAAAAGCAGTATAAATAGAGTGCACGGCACCCGCGATTTATAGGTTTTCAAATACGCAAACAAAGAGTTCATTTTATTAGCGAAAACCTTGCGGTCAACGAGTAGGTATAATTGCGACTGTTAATTAGTGTTGCAGTATGTTGTTAACAGAGTTATTAGTCTTTGCGGAGTAAATTACAGAGACTATGTAATTCTACGTGTTCTGTAATCAAAATTAAGCAATAATTTTATTACTATTCAATATTTATTACTGCTACTATTTATTACTTTTCAAAATGTGTCCATCTTTAATACTCGTTTGGGCATCACATCCTTAAACTTCTATGTAATGTTTTAGCTGCGACTTTGTCAGATAATCTTATGTATATAAATAAAACGATAAGAGGTCAGCCGTTCTGCGCGCATCACGGAAAAACTACTGGATAGATTTCGATTAAGTTTTATTTCGTAGATGCTTTTCCCCTATCTAACAAAAAGCACTGCGACATCTTCATCATAAAGTTATTAAATACTTAGAAACAACGATTTTTATAAGCACTACGTGTTCAGTGACGTGTGTTTTTTATGTGTTTTTACGGTGTAAATAAAATAAATTGGCAATATATTAAGTAACGCCGACAAAAAATAGATATTTTTGAATATATTCAATATAAAATTTTTATCTCATTAAAGACCAAAATATTTCTCATTCTTAGATTGGTGTGTATTTACAATACAATAGTTTATTACAATAGTGTAAAGTTTGATATTTAAAATTTTTTTGCTAATAAAATCATGTAAGGTTTATTACGTATACTTATTGTTACCATTAAAAGCATATTTTAGGATGTTGAAGTAGGTAAATTTGAGTTTGCTGATTTATGTGATGTAAAAATAGAGTAAGCACGCATGACTAAAGTTCATTAATGATACAAGACAATAAGACACGGTAAAAGGCTCAGAATGGAGCCTGGTGGTACGTCGAAACTTATTTTTTCCTGTACTATTATAATTTTCTGTTAACTACCGGGAACTCACATTTACATTAAATTTCACTTTAGATTAAAATTATTATTTATTATTTTACGTTCTGTGCCAGTAACAGATTTCTAAACTGTGCTTGATGGTTAGCCGCATAGTATTCCTTTTTCAAATCAACAAATATACATAAAGCTGTAGAAATTTGTTTTTTTTTTATGTTAGTATTAATTTATGTAAACGTTATAGAAGTTTACATAAACCTTAAGTCGAAAACTTAGTTGAAATGTAACTACTGACATCTATAGTATAAATATCCTGAACCGACTCTTAAAGGGATGGCTGCATTTTTGTGTCGACTTGTGTTGTGTCATTGATCGCGTTGGCTCGAAGGTAAGAGGGTTGGGAACTAACATTTTCAGTGTTTAGCGATTTCATAGCTACCTTGCCGAGCGAGGAGACCTGGGTTCAATTTACGGCTGGGTTGGACATTTATGTGACAGATAAATGTTTGTTCTGACGTCATGGGGGTCTGTGATGTCGTAATTGTATAGCCATGATACCCGTAATAGGGATTGTAAGTGCGGCAGTGTGAGTTTGTGATCATTTATTAACTAACATTGGAGTTGGCATAGTAAAAAAACAAAGCATAATAAGTTCTTAAAAGATCCAGCTTGGCGTTGCTGCACCGTATAGTCACATAATGAAACCGATATGTTTATTATATCGTGAATGAAATATTCCGACATTTTAGAGAAGACGTAGTTTTTCTAACAATTAATTCATACATTCAATTGACTGCACATTCACCAATATTGCGCAGATTACTGTGATTTAATTTCAATACGATTAATGACAACACTTATTCTCCTCGAGTCAAAATAATTGTTTTTACACAAATTAATTCCATTTTAAATTAAATTAAAGCAGTTAAATGAATTGATTTCATATATAAAATCTAGATTAATATTATAAAAAGAGAGTGCAAATTTGGTTTTATGGAAATTGCGGAAAGCAGTCTACGAAAGCACCGCACCTATTTGAAAAATTATTTTACCATTTGAAAGGTACATTTTTCCGGATGGACATATACGCGATGTATATTTGACAAATTTAAAGAAGTCCGAGCAAGGCGCTTACGAACAATACTATTCAGTAGACATAACGATATTTTATGTTGAATAATTTGTAATAACTTATTTTCTTTCGAAGGTATATGATGTCAACACAGTTTTTTCTTGTTTATCACAATTAATTTTCAGTATTTTTTCGTAAAGATAGGTAGAAATTAGGGGATTTACTTAAAAGGAAATACAAGGTAAATAGTTGAAGTACACATACCAATACGGAAAGATCTCGTGATGTTGGTCGTGAACGCAGGCTAGGTATGGATTGGACTACATTTTTTGTGACAACGCAGCGCTCGGGTTTGCGGCGTGCTTAATACTTTGAGGTCAATAACAACTTTAATGTTAAATAAACTTAGTTATGTCAATGAAATGTGATCGCCTCATCAAGGCATCTTCGAAGTTGTAACCAAGAATGTGAAAATTTTCGCGGATAAAC
>PDGT01000118.1:169664-188912 GCA_003671415.1 Megathymus violae | reverse complement strand
GCCATTTCTGCAAGGTATTATTACTTCCTGAGATCGTGTTTCTTTCCGATATTGATGAGACTAAACCGTATGCTGCTTTTCACTGCCCGTCATGTCTTTCGTTCAACGGCCTTGTTCTTTAGCATTATGATTTACAAATCTTACAAATCATTATGTACGAGCGTAGCCGCTATTATTCCTGGCGGAAAAAAATCTCTGCCGATTACTTTTATCAGAACGGGCTTCTGGCGCTTCCATGCAGTAAATGCCAGTGGCGTATATATTGGTATCTTTGTGTTGTTGCCTCGCGTTCAAACCAAAATAGATATGTATTTACCGAAATGGTAATGTCTGGTGAGAACCTATGTTATCCTGTATAGTTGATGTCACCTTTAAGCCTACTTACCATGCTGTGAAGATCAGCAGGAACGTACACGTGGACGCGCGCCTTCTCCTTTTGTTATACGCGCCGCTCAATAATCACGTGTAGATAGATGCCTCTGTCTTCGGAGTATTTTGAATTTATTATCCGTGACGTTTCCGCCCCACTGGTGACTGGATCGCTTTCAGCTATATATACTCTCGTATACATGTTTCGAAGATAAACTCGTACGACTTCTAAAACTGTCCGACGCTGCATGTCATGAAATTTCGTTCGGATTTATATGGCTATTTCTAGCACACGATAGCTGGCCATAAAAGGCGGCAAACTCCCTCTTGAGGACCTATGAGATTGTATTTATCCACCTAAGAAGCATATCGAACCAAGCAGGTAAGGTCCCTACCACCATACATGAAGACCGCTGAAATTAAACTAGGTGTTACGGAACCCAGGATTATCTAATGACTGTATTGGACGTATTGTCGACGACGACGCACTCAATACTTAAGACCAGGTAATGACCTAGACCAGAGAGCGCCTGGCTTAGATTCAAGGATAGATATAAAGGACCTTACACCCTAAATGTAATTAAAATACGTTTATACATTAAACCAGTTCTTTTTTGCATTTTGATGTCATAGTTTTGAATAGCCGCGACAAGATAAGTTTGTTGTTCCGATTGAAGCTCATTAAAATATTCGTAACTTATTCGCAGATTGATTTAGAGTTAATATTAATTTACATTGAATTTTAAAACATCCGATATCGGAGGTCAACGATACTTTAGATGTATACTTTTTACTTTGTTAATTTTTTAACCAACATTATTCTTTAATAGTGAATCTATCTGAAACATAATGATAATATAGGCAAAGTGATAATGACGTCAAATTTCGAAGGTCGAGAGAATGAAACGTTTTTTTGGGCTAATTGTCTGTCTGATTATTATGGTATCAAGGGGACATTACTAAATAATAATACTCGGCATACTTATCATTTATATTTTCGAGGATACTTCGTATTTCGGGAAGTGGATGATAATTTTCTCGCGGAAGGAGGTTTTCTAAACCAAATATCTGTTTTAAGGAAATTTACCTCTGAAAACATAAAATGTGGTAAATCGCCTGATTAATAAGTAACAATAAATTGTTTCGTTATGATAGGGATTGTTCCTTGATTTTGGTCCTTTATAACATTTACGCGTTTTCTGAACACCAAGAAGATGTTTTTATACCATCTAACAAGAACGACCAAACAGAATGTAAGTAGTGTTCGCCTAAATTTCAAGTTCGACTATAATAATTATATACCGTTCTGTTAACAATTATCTTTATTTAACTTTATTTGTAAAGCTCAACAATAGCTTACACACAACAAAAAAAAAATCGGTTAACAGACGATAAAGAGTTACTGAAACTAACAGTCTCAAGTTTTATGCATAAATACATTGAATTGGTTAGTGGCGAAATGACATCACTCATATGTACATCGCGGGCGTCTAATATTAGCACCTATGCTAGACGGTCAAACGGATATTTTGAGATGTTTTGGCTAATGCAGCCGGCTGAGAAGCTTTGAACATATCGAGACAAGCTCGGCTGAGTGCTGCAGGTTCATTATGAAATAAAAGAAACTGAGCAATTTGCGATTTATCCTGCCTCTTTTGGGATCAATCTTGCTATCCGCTAGGACAAAATAACATATATAATCTCTATAGTCGTTAATCCATCTGTTAGTGATCGTGTGTCTTCCGAATGATTTGATTAGTCATTTTCATACGATATATTTGTTTCGTGAAAACCGGATCCGGTCATGTTACGTCCAAAGTAGGCTTATAACTACTAATACTATTTATTCATTTATCCTTTATTGTTACACACATCTTGCGTTACAATACGCGTAGTTAATGCTAAATTGCAATCTCTAACGGACAACCTTGAGAATGTGCAGAAAACAATAAAGGCGGTACATCAAAGAACGAAATACAGGAACGTGATATATACCTACACGTAATATCGGAAATACATAACACATATATAGTACTTATATAGTTTAAAATTACATATGTTAAATAAATACACTACTATAAAGGTTGTCTTCACAGGTGAGTGAAGACTCGGTTTTTTTAAGTGTGTTTCTTAATATACCTGGGAAGAGCATTCCAAAGTCGAATACATTGGAACATGAAAAAGTGACGTAGAACACCAGAGCAATGATGAAGGAAAGCTTAGGTTTTACAAATAAAACGTCAATTTATGTACATTTTTAATTTTATTAGTCTGTTGTTAGTCGAGTATTAAATTGTTATTTGAAATATGTATATAATTTCTTGGCTATTTTGTGTTTACTGCGGTTGGTATAAATTGTATGTTTAGATCATTGCATATGTGGTTATTTATATATCAAATATTTTTATTTTCTTTGTTGCCGTTCTAATTCATAACACGGGCACAGGCTAGATCACGAACTTGGCTCACGTACTTTGGATAACATTCCAACTTAAATAATGGTTTAATTCCATCCTATTTCACATGGATAACGGAGTTCAAGCGTGCAAAATGTTAGTTCACTGTACACATTGATCAGCACATGTTCAACAGAATAATAACAGCGCACGTTAAACGTCAGCATATTCCAGTTTACGTACACACGCGTCATTTGTATCGTTATGAAAATAATCATCGAGGATCCTTCTGAAGGTTGAACTCATGCGGCTGTTTTTTTTATATTTTAGCTAATTTGTTTAGTGTTTATTCTGTAGGTGTAGTGCGATTATTAAATATATGCGTACATGACTAAAATAAGCCAAGATGTAAGAATTAATAGCAAATAGTATCGCAATAAGACACTGAGTTTTTATTACAATAGGTACTAGTATTAGATACTCAGAAATGTCTAAGTGGCTTTTAGACAATGTAACACTTTGTTAGCCAGGACGTTACTGAGTTGTTAGTTAATGACCACATGAAGTTGACAATACCAAACTAGCCTTTAAATAAGTTTCAAGTGTCATTTTAGTGAATCTTTGAAATATATACCTAAAATACGATAACTTACAAAGTATAGTAAAGAAAAAGATCAGTGTTCAATATATTTATATAAACTAGCGGCCTCGTCCGACTTGGTTCGGGTTGGACTATTAATTATATATAAATTATTATTCAATTTTTTATGTTTTTTGCCTCGATTAGACGTCATTTATTTCTAATGCACATTTGGTTGTAACAAATTGATCGTTATCGAAATAAATACTTTTATCGCTTCTGGTGTTTAAAGTATATAAACTTTGTCTTTCACACTACAACATTTGGACAAATATTTTAATAGTTACGACGATGTGACTTTTGTTTTGATGCGTGATTTTGTTTTTTACGCAGACTATGTCGCGGTATCATTTAGTATATTATACATACATACACACACGCACATACATACATATATATAAAAACCTTCCTCTTGAATCACTCTATCTATTGCTGAAAACTGCATTAGAATCCGTTGAGTAGTTTAAAAGATCTAAGCGAACAGACAGCGGCAGCGACTTCATTTTATACTATGTGAAGATTGAAATGATTGGGATGTTTTTAAATATAAGATCTTAATAGGATCTTCGTAGAACATCCATCACAAGATTTACCCGCACAAAAAGTTTTCGAAAGTTTTATCGATTAAAATTACATTAAACACGTTTTTTGGCTTTCGGGGTCATCATCATTTAAAACTAATGACGTTGTGTAGCGATCCAATATTATGGGTCTTTAGTTTGGAAACAAAACAAGGGAAGGTCAGTTTTTTTTTGTATTTTATTTTTGTTAGTGATTAATTATATTGACATTAAAATTCGGCCGTGGAGGCGCCACATGGCCAATATACGCAGTACATCCGATGTGCTCGTGGGAACCTAATGCCAAACTACTTACAACTAGGTATATTAGTTATTAGGAGTCCGGTTCCGACTTCATTCGGGTTGAAAAATTAAGTATATTGACATGATTACCTGTGCTCATCCGGAATAATGTACATTTTAAATTGTATAAGTTTTTTTTTTAAACAGGTGCCATGGTTCCGTAGATAACCTTACGCAAATACAGATTTCGCACTGTCACTTTATAATATTAGTATAGACTTTGCACACGACATCATCAATATTCGATGAAACATTTCTGCTATTACGAAGCTCTGCTTTATCAAAACTGAATTATTATGACATGTTAATAAAATGGTAACATAATAGTGACATAATAAGTACATAAATATTATGCGTAGTGCGACCTGCAGAACGATCGATGAAACAATGGCGCCGGGTCCCCTGGAGGTCATTGGGCTTTATATCACGTAATTTTACATCGACAATACATTTGCATGTGGTGATCAGTTTCTTTATCTTCCTCGCATGCTACTTACTTTCGTATAGAAGCAACAGAGAAACGTTTTAAATGTATTTCCGTTGCACTGTCGACGATGAATTTAGAAAGCGGGTCCCGGCCTTCCTGTTTGGCCGGCAACGTATCGGTGATACTTTTGATGTAATCGAAGTCTATGGGCGGTAGTGACCCTTTATTTTAAGGTGGCTATTCTGCTAGTTAGTTAGCTATGGTCCAAAAAGCAATTTAAAACATTTATATCTCTATCTACTTTCAAGTTATGAGCAATGCCAACCATAATTATTGCTAATATATTTTTAAACTTACATCCACGATAGTAAATAATCGTAAAACACGCCAAACGATGTCTAAAATTGACTAATATTACAATTAATCGAATATTCATAGGATTTAGGATATAAATAAGTGAAGACGAAATACACACGCTTTGAATACGTGATGTAAAATTAATTTTGATGTTAAGAGGCAGGTTGCATGTAAATTAACTAAAAGAAAACGACGCGACATTACTAAAATGATATGTATGTTCTTTCAAACTATAACTACAAATCTTAATCTACAACTGAGAAATTTGCCTAAAATTTAATTATTTATAGATACTATTAACGAGACAAAATTGTTTATCTTTTTAAATATGAGTGAGTTATAACAAATACTTCTGATCTTCAATCTGATTATCCTTCTTGCAATCTTTTTCATTATTATATTTAATAAATAAGACCGATTAATGTTTGTCATGTCATTTTCATAAACAACCTAATCCTGTTGCAAAAGCTGTTGATATGGTTTTTATTATAATGTAAACATTTACGATTAATTGTTTCTTACTCGTGTCATAAAGTCATCATTCACATTGATATTAATTATGATGGGTTCTGAAGCACGCGTTAACGCTGAGTAACTTTCAATTTGCGTTGCGTCGTCCAATAAAAGCAGTATTATGCGTTGTTTAAATGAATGTATCGCGTGACAGTCCATCGTGGCAAGACTGTTTGCGCCCTTATTTTGTTTGTTGCTTCCTGTGGATGAAACATGTTCTTATATTTCAATTAATCTCTAAGTAAGTCAATTATCTTTGACAAATTAAAGTTGGAAAGAATTTATGAGGCGTTGTCGGCTCGCGTTTTTCCTTACACGACACTTGCTGTACCCAGAAATCGATAAAATTGTAGATTTAAGATTTCCTTCGTGTAATAAGTTTATTGATTTGTACCTAACCGCACTTCCTTGCACTGGTACGTTCAAAATTTGTTTTATATTTATTATATCAAGTAACCCCATTTCGTGTAGGTGTACGGGATCAGATTTAATTATTAGAAATGCAGTGTTCCGTAAACTTAAATTCTACTGATTCTTCATCTAATGGATGACGCCGTAATTAGTTAGAAGTGAAGTGACCCTGCCTGCCGATCGTGGCGACAGGGGTTCGATTCCCAGCCTAGGTAGACATTTGTATGACGAAAAAATATTTGCTCTCAACTGGTGTTTGATGCCATGGCAATTGCAACACTGGGAATGCTAGTGCATAGGTGTGAGTGTATGAACTTTTACTTATTATTATTATTTATTTATCCTATTAGTTTGCACCAAGCCGTATCTCCTTATTAAATACATACTGGATTGTGAATATTTTAAATTTTAAAAATTATTTTGCCCTTTAAAAAGATCTGCCTACATCTTTATCTCCTGTCAGCGTAGCGATTGTGATCAATGTGTAGAAATCCTTTTACTTACAAAAATGAATACACTCAAATGTTTATTCTGAGACTGAAATATATATACATATAACTTCTATAAAAATTTCAAGCTTAGTTGTTCCAAGAACCTTATCCTATTTTATATTGGATTTATATGTCAATGTAATGTAATCTGTGAAAATAAGAAGGAAATCCATCCCGCCATTGTGAAGCCTGTTTTGGATAAAAAATGTTATAATGTGTAAAGACCTGGCGCTTAAGCCTTGGTACCATGTATGTAAATGATGCAAATATATCGTTTAGTTTATATTTATTTATATATTGACAATCCGTTTCGCTTCGCTTCGGAAAACATCATTCGGAATAACGATATTGAGTTGCATTGGGATTGCGTTTATTTGTTTATTAAACGAAGGATCAGATGCTTAAAAAATTAACTGTAAAAACGATGAACTTTCATACAAAGTTTCATATCCTATTCCTCTTAGGGGTAGAATTGCTTTAATTTCTTTGTTAACGGAAATCTACATTATAAAAATCATTTACTGTAACAAACTTTAACTTTAGATTTGCCCTTCTACCGAGAAGGGCCAGAATTAGTCAATAAGAGCAAAACATTTTAGACAATATTAAAATTTGGTTTCAAATAAAAGACAGACACTTCAATTTACGGGTATTGTTTTTTGATATTACTAGAAGAATATGTAATTACAACAATGACCAGCATCAATTCGAGGATCGGTCGCATGTTTGACACAAACAGTTTCGATCACAATGTAATGTAATGATCTAGACTAGACCATCCAGTTTCGAATTAGTGCAGAGTCAATCCAATTTCCAGTCATGCGCCAAATTAGAATGCGCTTGGTTGATTTTGCGTGTGAAATACTTATTTGAAACATTTGTAAAAAGAATATCTGATGAACGAAAATTTTTCAAGACATCGAATGAAAAAATCGATGTAGATGTATGTGGTCGATATTTACTTGTGAGCTCGGTCGGGTGTACGGATATTTATCCAATATATATATATATTTTAATTTAAGTGAACTTCCCAATGACCTGATTATTCTTACAAATGCTTTATATGTAGTATCTACGGCAAAAATAATATTTTTTCATGAAGTTACATTTAAGATTATACGACATAAATACAACATTGCGTGCTTTAGTTTTTTTAATTAAAATTCACGTAATAAAACCAGTAATAGTGATAAATTACATAAATTATAAGCGTGTATTTAATTTCAAAAACCATACACAATATCAAACATTTAGCATACGAGTCACATAATCCCGGGCGAATTTATTGCGAACTAAATATCAGTTCACTATAATCGCCTTTAATACATCAACCGACGTCCCATAATTTTGCAACTAAGATTCTTAGGGCTTTCGCCTGTACTTTATGTTGATTTTCTTTATGTTATGTTTTCAAACCTACCGTACTTACTGTATGTTACCTTCAGCAATGGTGTTTTTGTTTTCAAATTTAAGTGGGACCAAACAGAAAGTATACCTTCTTACACAAAAAAGGAAGTGTTCAAATCGATTAATTATGACGGAGAACTGAGGTAACAAACAAAAAATAGAAACGAATTAAGAACTTTAATTGTGATAATTAATTTAAATAATTAATTATTTTATTTTAATTTAACTTCTTTTTATAATTTGAGTTTTTATGTAGTAATTAAGTATGTAACATTCTCCTTTTATGAAGTCGTTTATAAATGAAAGTTAATATGGACGTTCTGATACGAGGACAGCTAACGAAGCTGTCGCTGCAGTTTTACACTATTGTAATAAATTAAATTGTTTATAACTCGTAGAACTAGAAAAAGTGACTTTTATATTTTTTCTTTATGTTAATAGCCGACAAACGAGCAGACGAGCCATCTGATGGTAAGTGGTCACCGTCGCCCATGGACATTAACAAGATCAAAGGAATCACTAATGCGTTGTCGGCCAGGAAATGAGAAGAAAGAAGAAGAACTTCTAAAACAATAACATAGCGCAAATATGGATTGGATTAAATATCTTATACAAATTAATAACAATTGTATTGGATGTGGTAGGTTTTTAACTTAAGGTGTAGGTTTTCTGAAGCAAACATTATGTGTTATATATACAGTTGTTTTTTAAATTTTAAGTTCAATAATTTCGTAAATAATGTTGCTACTTTTTACTAAACTTCTATCTATTTTTGTATAAAATAACATCGGAATATAAGTAAATGAACTAAATGACGGCTTATAATACTATCGATAATAATCCTAACAACCCTGTATCAAGTCTACCGGTTTTACGCAACTTGTTTAATACAAATTACCTGGTTGAGGAGAAAGCTATTGCTTGAAATAGTAATTGAGAGCCAATCAAGTCATATTAATATTATATATAGGTTTTTTAAAATCCTATATATAATCAAAAAATTATGAAACATAATACAACAGATATTTCATATGACCAACACTCAATTGGCTGCCAGACAACGCAAAGCCTGAGTTGGTGGTTTTGAATCATAAAAAGCCAAATGCAAATAAATTCTCATAAATGTTACTACAAAATGATGAAAATTTTCAATAAACATATTTTCTCCCCTATTTCATTCGTTTAGGAGCGGAACTTCCGAATTAATTTCCTAGTGAATGTTTTCTTGAAAAAAAAATGTTGCCAAAATTTTATGATAATATGAATAAAAGACTAATAGACGACAGCACTTCAACGATGACTTTGTAATGTAACCGGAACAAAGAAACAGCTTAAAAGATTCAAATCAGTTGAGGAGTTGAACATTTGGCTCCTACGTACATCATCAGACCTTGAGATGGTCAACGATGGAATGGTGTTGCAATGTTATTGTTAGCACAGCAAATATCTTTAACTACGGTTAAATCATTGCTATCCGTTGAGAAGTTTCACTCTATTCACAATCCATCATCAGATCTTTACCATATTTAAAAGGGACAATTCGGAGCTAACTACTATACACTTAAAATAGAATTATCAAAATTGATTTATTAACAACGGAGTTGTGGTTGTACATACATAAAATAATACGTGAACACGTTCATGGAACCTCCGACTATTTTTAAGTCCGTTAAAAATTAAATAAAGCTAAAATCTCTGGAAGCTGTTAAACACCAAATGTTAAGTTTTTCACACTCGTTATGCAAATATTTAGATATCGGCTGAAATATCGACTTGGGCAACAACTAGAGAGGTACATATGTAAATGATTCAAGTTAATAATGCTTTGCTCGTATCAACCCTTCGCATTTATTTATCCAACCCCTTTTCTGTTGGTCCGAAATGGGGGTGGTTGCTTAGTCAGATAATCGGAATTTAAACAAATTATTTTGCTAGTACGCTGATGTGACATATCGAGCGTTTATTTAATACATGTAAGTATAATTTACAGTTTATACACATACTTAGATTATATTTTAGACATAAATATATTTATTGATAACTTGTAACTTGTAAAACAGAAAACTTAAGCTGTTATATATAGAAATATCACTCGCATTATTTTTTGTTAGTTTATAAATTTCTACCATATTAATTTATTAATAGCTGCAGTCAGACAGTCAAAACTTTATTACAATAATAAGCCTCACTTAAGATTTAACATTCGTTTGATTTCAATCCGTCCATAAATAAAAAAGTAATAAATTAATTCAAAATAATGTAACTACTACTTCTTAGCGTAAGGCGTAGTTTTTCCGAAGCGAAACGAGGGCAGTTCACTAGTACATAATAAAAGCTCCAATATGATTTTATTATTGGTATCGATTTCCAATTGGATAGTTTTAGAGATATTTACAAAATTGAATAGCCCATGTAATCTTCCAAATTACGAATACTAAAATTTTGAATACCGAATAGCCTACAAGCTGTTTTTGGTCAGGACCAGGAGCTTATAAGAAAACTTAAACGAAACACGCAAAATTTAAGATCAATGTTCGAGGATATATTTTACAGTACGTATCTAAAACCCATGTGAATCCGATACAGACTGGACTGGTCGGAAAGTAGCCGCGAGGATGGTTTGGTGAGGGGCATTGACGGAAGTCAGTGGAGTCGAAACTTAATAATTCAGGCAAAAACTATTTGGATCTCAATACATCCAATCAATAGCACTTTATTTTGAACTCAACACAGGCAATAAATATAGGCTGTCATCACTATATAAGCTAAACAATATTTTTTTGATTTGGAAATCTGTCTATTATCGAACCACGGGACCGCTACTGAAGAGAATAAAATGTGACTGGGTATTTTCATGACACTTATAGTGCTTCAACGTTTAGAATAATATTTATTATAAAAAAATATGGGAAAAGACTTTATTCCTAAGAAATATAAAATAAAAATACGCGTCGATGTACGATAAATAATATGTTGAGTGTTTTTACTTTTTATAACTATTGCAAAAAATAAACTATCCAAAACCGACCCTTCCAAGGATAAAATGGATTAAACATACGCATATACACATATACTACGAGTATATGTGAAAACTTATTATAGGATCTATGTATTCACATCTTTTCATTCTTATAAATTTTTGGAATTAGCTGTAAGTTTTTCTTGAAGAAATATAAAATAAAATTGTTCATGATAAAGTTGGAAAACAATTATTTCTAGGGTGGGAATTATTCGTAGAAGTAGGATTGTATTTCTCGAAACGAAACTACTATGTATAAATAAAATAAATTGTGTAAAGTTAAAGTAGGTACCTTTCATTACCTATAGTTTAATTTTATCTTTCCTCGAGCGGCACTAATTTGGATTGAAAGCTTTGTCAAAACAACACTAGCGACCTTAATGAGCTCGCCTATTATGGAACATGTTGCATCATGGAGAGTAATGTTCCCGATTTTACTATTCGTATCTGAATTGCGAAACAGGATCTTATCGATCGGCGTATCCGTATGGTTGTATAACCTTTACTTGGTTTGCGAAGGGGGTAGGGGGGGTTATCCCGGACAGTACGGGTACCGGGTATGACGATTTATCCATAAAAACCTCTTAAGTAGTCTTCCGGTACAATTGGAGAAGCACCGGGATCACTTATGAACAGATTAATGCCTTCCCAGTGCGATGCTTCAAATGCTCGTCTAAGGGGACTCCTTTAGTACTTGAAGTTTGTAGTTAGTGGTAACTAAAACTAGTATTCAGGGTTGTGTCATTTAATAAAGCCCGGTTTAATTAAATAAAAGACACGTGTTAAAATATACCACTTTATAGCAACTTATAAATTATTAAGAGTACCCTCACCTCTTGAACAAGTACTTAAGGAGTGTGTAGTGCGATGCATTGTTAGCCGCGCTGTCGCTGGATCGTGACCCACGATGTATTAAGGCAATCAAGGACCGTCTCAGTAAAGTAGGGTCTTTACTTTGAATTTCTGTTCTTTATATTTAAACGTGAATATCGGATTGTTTTAAACACGATGTGTATTGTGTTTGCACGAAATTGTGTTAAAACTATCAAAACCGTTTCGTAACTTGTAATTGAATCCGAACCAGTGAGACATTTTGGTTGTCGATTCACGAAGTTCACAAGCAATAATCGTGCCTATACACGCGATATAGTAAATTTATGTATAGAATTTTAATTCTTTATATATATCACATACAGAGTATAAATCGATTATTTTTTACATTAAATTTAATGTTTTTTAACTTTTAATATTTGGTTTAAGAAATTGTGAAAAATTTTCGATGTTGCCAAGTTAGTCCATAATAAGAAAATCATATCTTTGATAAAAACACATAAAAACTAAAACTCACCCGGTAACTTTACAGTGTTGGTTTAAAGAAAGGCTTCGAAGGATATTGAATTTATGCAACAGCGCGTTTTTATGTCTCCAGCGACGAGTATGCTACAAAATGGCATACCATTGTTTGTCGTGTAAAACAATATTTTGGTGAACAAAGCCACGCAAATCGATTTGTCTGTATTGCGATTTTCTAGTATAGCTATCTGGTTCTTTGATGCAAAATACATCTTGGACCTAACTTTGGTTCGTATGTTTGCTCTATGCGTATTGTCTCAGTACAAGGAATAATAAAGACGTTAATTAAGTGACTTTATCCGATGCTTTGGGTAGTCGCACTTCGTTTGATGTACTGTAACGTATACATACAAGATATTTGTGGATAGTGATATTTCGCGACAGATCGATGGTGCCGCATAGCGAGTACGACACAGACATCTTTAAAGACAAATACATTTACGTCGTAGGATTTTTATTGAGTCGTAAAAATTAATGGCCCTTTTCAATATTCTTGGACATTGTTTAGTGTGTGTGTGTTTAGTTTAGACATCTTTTTGTTTGTATTTATATACTGTTATGGGGATTTTAGCATGGTTTACGCAATGAGTTACGAGTATGGTAACCGTGAGATTACTTAATGCCGTGTTTTGAGCGAGTTTGGTGTTGATATATGTAAAATGTATTAAAATTATGTAAAATGAAGTGTTTTACAAATTTCTTTTTAACTCTTATTTAAGATCAGGAACATCTTTTATAACTTTGAAACTAAATTAGTTTACTTGTAGCTCATTTTTAATCATTACATATGTAGGTGAATGTAATTAAATTATTAAATTTTCACCCATTTCTAGATTAGGACCAAGAACGCCGAACGACTTAGACGCCCCAATTGATGGGTTCTTAAAAAAATTAAACTTTTAGCGCGCAAAATGCAACATTTCTTTTTATTTTTTACACCTTATTTCGTATTTAATGATTATAATATACATACATATATCAAAATAGTAAAATATTTTTTGTAGTTTTTATAAAGTTAGTAGGATTAGAATCTTTGCAAAAGTGGTCGTTGGAAAAGTGTTATCGTTAATGAACACAGTAAAACGAGTGCACTTGAATGGAATAGGGCTTTAATTCAAGAGGAGATAGTTACTCGTAGCATCTGGATAATGAGGTCGTCTCTGAGGATGAGGCGAGATTAAATGTTCCCGGCCTTTTTGGCGTTTTGTATTATTCTCACAGATTGTCTAACGTTATTTGTAGAAATGGAATCAAAGCATGAAATACTTCTAAAATCAGCTCTTAAATGGTCTGTGCGTGTTTATTTCATTTCAAAACGTTATGACCCACTTTGACCGCTATTATTTAACTAGTATTTCCCACTTTTTAAAAATCAAAGATTTTTTTAGTTTTATTTTTTCTGTAACTTATTATAATGTACAGCATTTATATTTTTAAAATTTGTTTGTAACATTATGATCAATATCACTATAATGTTAGTGATTTTACATATTTGGATCGGCATAATTGAATGAGATTATATTTACACAAATCACTACAAAAATAGCTATAGTATATGTCATTCGATTTATGGCGCTTGAATCGTCACTTGCAAATTTTATATTTATAAACGAAAACGACTTATGTTTATGCAATACATAATAAATATTGGCATGATTAATAAAATGACAGTTATTATATTACAATAAAGCCTAGTAATGCTAAAACGTTATTACATACAACTATAGACACGCTTCGCGAGTTATAAAGAACACGTCTCGCTACGCTATGGTCTTTATACAATAGGTCTGTACATTCATCGAACGCGATCCTTCTATATTACTGTCAATAAAAATACTCAAATGGTCGTTAAATCCGAATGCATAAATAACTTCGCTCGCCTTTAGCTAATGACAATTTGATTCGATATGACGATTTGTACATAATATTTTTACTGGAGGATATATGAATAATTGAATATTTGGTGTATTTATTTAAACTTTATTATACCTAATACAACGTGCCATAAAAGGCGGACTTGATGCTAAAATAAAAGTATTCTCTACCAGTCAACCTTTGAGCTAAGCAGATATCAGCGAATATGGCATCAATATATAAATGTTAAACATAAAAAGATTATAATATCATAAAATGACATGTTGCTGTAGACACTTACAGTAGCATATGGTGAGGATTAAATAATTATAGAATATTATCTTTGGTATAAGGGTATTTTTTAATACTACCTTTCTCGCGTTGTATTGTTCAGCAACGCACGGAGAAGTGGCGTTAGGTATCTTAATTGTTGGCTTCCTACTACTACAACGTTTCGATTGCAGTGTTGGAGGGCTAGTTGACAAGTAAATTTAGGGCTTCCTTCTAAGCTGCACTATTCGTGACCATTTGCTATCATGAAAACTTTCTGCTCCTTTGCGAGCTGTCATTATAAAGAAAAGTATAATTGGTTCTAATGCATTCATTAAGAGTGTTATAGATGACAGAATATTACTGGCCTAACAATAGGCTAGAACATTAAAGAAATAGATCATAAATTGTTTTTAATTTATTTATACATATAATACATTTTTATGTAAATAATTATATATAAACAATAGACAGGTGTCAATTACATTGTCAATCACATTGATCTATGGATGTATCTGTGTCATGACGTCACTTAATTTTTGAACGTAAGAAATAAACTATGCGAGTTGAAATTATAAATCCATGATCTCTAATAGTAGTATATATGGAAAATACAGCAATTAATATTGTTGTTTAGCACGTGAATGCAAAAACATGTATACAAAGATTGTGAAATTTGAGGATCATAAGTGAAATAAACAAATGCAACACCTGGCTGTGACTGTGTGCTAAATGGATTTTAAGAACAGAAACTCAAAACTCAAATGTATTTTTATGAAGATCACTTCGATATTATTACTAATAACTGTATCATTGAAACAGCTTTTGTGGCCTTATTTTACATTAAAAAAATAAAAGCTTTAAGTTAACATGTACCCAGTCAATGGGCAAAATAAAGTGAATGGAAGGTTTTGCCGTTTTTCAACTTCACAGAACAAAAATCTGAGTTCAGTAAAGAATGATCAAGAATCATTGTGTCGAATCTCAGCAATTTGTGGTTATACCTTATACCTTCACAAATCCAACATCTATGTATGTCGTCAATGATTTTATCACCCGACCGAATAAACAACAAGCTTTTATGGTTAATAGTTTATTAATACGCGATGACGGGAGTTTAAGATTATAACTTTTAAATCGTAAAGATTTTTTTACTTAAAATTGGAACATTGTCAGCAATCCTTATTAACTGTTTATAGTAACAATTATTAACTGTGTCCTAATACCGATGTAGGGACGTCGGAAATATTGGATGATATTGGAAGGTATGAAAATGTGGTTTCGGATCATATAAGATCGTCTTAAGGAAAATATTTAAAAAATCTTCTATTTACATCCTACACTTCTGTATCATTCAAATGGATATTCGGAATCTTTAGTTTAAATATTAATTATAATAAGACGCATATTGAATAAATACAATTCCACTAGCTTATTTTGCCTTTAAACAAATTGCGCCAGTTTAATGTCTTGGTTTAAGAAGTGTTTAAAACAATATTTTTTAACTATTAAATCTGTATGTTATTCGCTCACTACTTTTCGCTGGCGGTGAATGACATGAGGTAAACTCCACATTCCTGAGTGAGTAATTGCCTCAAATAACTGTTCCTCGATGTGAAAATTAATTGCGAAGAATAAAGTTTGTTTCCCGAAACCATTAGGGAGATTTACATAAAGCTTCCGCGGAAACTGGGCAAAACTTTGCGAAATGGGTGATTAACTTCTAATTTATAAGGGTTCATTATGGGAAACTTTGTAGACATAAATGTCGAGAGAATATGTATATGCATACATGTTATAATATTTATATTAACGTACGTGTAATGGATACTTGGAGAACATTCTGGTTGAAAATAGGCTTAAAATGTGGTTTTTAACTATACCTAACGATTTATCAAATTATAAATAATACTATGTTATCAAATTATACAAATTGCTCAATTTGGACTCGTCACTTTGTATTTATGAGTACGTCTACAAAATTTATAATGTAAATTTAACATGAAGCTGTTTATACTTTGGAGCACAAATCATAAATTAACCTACAGCGGTTACTATTTGCATCAAAGTCAAAGATTAAAACGAAATTATTTCAGTATACGGATTTGATTAGAATACAATAAGAATCTTAATTGGCAACAAGAATACAAGCTATAAAATAGATTATTACAAGAATATAAATGCAAAATACAAAAAAATATACATAAACGATAACATAATAAATAAATTTATTTACAAGATTATGAGTCGACGATTCATAAATTAATTTAATATTGCATAGTCTTCCATCAGACACTTGTGAATTATTTATTGGTTTTGTATTTCTACATTTATTTTAACTTAAATAAATTGCTCGATGAGTTTTGAAATTATTTTTATCGTATCGTACTTAGGCTATTATTTCTTTAAATTTCAGTAAAAACGTTACGCCGGTCGCATATATTTATCTTCAGTAGACAAGGTTAAATTAAAGGGATGTATACGATTTTGAGAAATAAATTTGCAACAAATAACATATTTTATTCTCGAGAATTTACTTCAAGTATTTGTAGCTCACAAATAACATTTATTCGTACAATAAAATTAAAGTAAAATAGATTTTGTACCATGAATTCAAGTTTGTTTTATAGTATTCAGCACCTAACGTAAATAGGAAGATTTAGAGACGTACTGAGTTCGAATATAAATAAGCCGAGCTTTGTTGTAGCAATGAATAAACAAATTTACATATCGGTCTGTTTTTATTCGAGCTTATTGTAAATAGAAAGTAGAGGCACGCCTTTGTATTCTAAACAATCCGAGCCAAGCATTTGAAATTGTTAGTAAAATTACTGTACAATTTCAATACACGGTAAATAATTTATATATATATAAAAATAGGTAAAAATAAACATTTTGATTTTTTTTGTGGTGAAATAATCACATGAAGATGTATTACGTACATATAAAGAACTATGTAAATGTAGATAAAGATATGAAATATTCATTTTCTTTTGTATTTTTATAGATAAAACTTTTATTTCATATAATCTACTCTTTTTTGTTTCATTTATTCTTAATTTGTTTCTTATAAGATTAAAAAATACCGTTCTGTTATGGCAATTTTGACCATACATGTATGCACGCCTGTAGATTGCGTAATTATAAAAATGACATTCATGATTATTGCAAAGGAATAATACGATATACGTACAAGCTTTCATACTTTCAATACATCAGTTAGCCCGCCGTTGACTGTGGTCGCCCCCATCAATCGAAGATCGCATAAATCAGGATCATTGCACGCCGGCTTTTAAGCCGCCACGCGTGTCTTGCATACCGTCCATACCCTACTGCGTCCAAGCATGGGGATAATATATTAGAATTTATGTTCGGACCACGCTGATGCTTTTTGCCTAATGAACATGTACTGAATTACATTTAGATACTTACTAATAACTCGGTCTCGCTTCACCTCAAGAAACATTATCTTTATTTTTACAGAGTATAAATCTTACGTTATAAACAGTTCCAGTATGTAGAACAATTATTGTTATATATTTTTACTAGCGGGACTTCGTTCGGGTTGCACAATTAATTACCTTTATGTACATCATTATTCAAAATTTTGTTTCTGGCCTCGATTAGACATCATTGGGTTTACTGATATTTTATATGGCCTATCATCTACGCAATCACGTGTTGTCTCTACATACCATTTTTCATTAAGATCGGTCAAGCTGTTCTTGAGTTATAACGGGACATACAGACAGACAGATGAAATATATTAACAATAAGTATGTATGTACTCGAACAGGTTCAATCCCGTTATACATCGTCTTATTAATACTATAAATTTTATTCCTCATGTTGTTGGAATTGTTTGAGTGTCATCGGCTCCATCCATCTATTTAGGGCTTACACTGCAATAAAAAGCGCTTCTATCCATCCTTGATAACGCAACCTCCTTTGTTCCTGCAACATGTACCTTGCCGAACGAACGCACCGACGCCGTCAGTTCCTTCATTTAAAAGGTTCCAGGCTTTGTACTCGTACCACCCAGTTAATTCCACACAGTACTCATGCTTTGTGGTACATATCTTTACATACTTGGTAAACTACGTTCGCTCTTTTTACAATGAACCGTAAAAGACTTTCAATCCGTTTTAGTTGCAGTATATGAGACATCTGCAAAGAAAAGCGGTATTCTTGTTTCTGTCTTGGCTATTTCTTGTCTGTGACCCTCTTGATCTAACGAATGATCATCGATTCTACCCTCTTACCATCCGTTTATCGGATGGTCTACCTCACTGTTAACAAAATCCCATTCCACACCTACGCTCTTCCGGAAGAGCGCAAGGTGCGAGCCGTACTTCGCGGAGTCCCCTTCGAGCTTCCTAATGAAGCTATCCTCGCCGATTTAGTCGCCCAAGGACATCCCGTCGAAGCTGTGCACAAGATGTACAGCAATACGGGTAGACAGTACCCGCTGGCTCTAGCCATCTTATCCAATACCCCCGAGTCCCGGAACATTTTCCGAGACGACATCACCATTTGTGGTTTATCATTCATCAAAGTAGAGCCCCCGCATAGACGTGGCTTCCCCGGTCAATGCCATCGCTGCCAGCTATACGGCCACACAGCAGCGAACTGTTCCGCGAACCCCAGGTGCGTTAAGTGCCTGGAGCCCCATAGCACCAAAGAGTGCTCGCGCACACGCGACTCTAAGTCGCCTCCAGCCTGTGTTTTATGCGGCCAAGCCGGCCACCCGGCCAACTACCATGGCTGCCCCAGAGCTCCCCGCCCCATCCCATCCAGGACTGCCGCAAGGAAGTCTTGGAGAAACATCCAACCTGGCCCTCCGCCAAACATCGTCGAAAACTTCCCTCCTCTGAGGAC